>JACEFZ010003724.1:360853-573081 GCA_014155875.1 Cepaea nemoralis | reverse complement strand
GTGCAGTTGTCACCATGGTGGTATTTCTGCATAAATGTCTTTGTTGTAGTCACTCCACGCGTTGTTGTTCGGGCCATGTAGATCAGTGCAGTTGTCACCATGGTGGTATTTCTGCATAAATGTCTTTGTTGTAGTCACTCCACGCGTTGTTGTTCGGGCCATGTAGATCAGTGCAGTTGTCACCAAGGTGGTATTTCTGCACCAATGTCTTTGTTGTAGTCGCTCCACGCGTTGGTGTTCGGGCCATGTAGATCAGTGCAGTTGTCACCATGGTGGTATTTCTGCACCAATGTCTTTGTTTTAGTTACTTCCCGTGCTGTTTGGGTTATGTAGATCAGTGCAGTTGTCACCAAGGTGGTATTTCTGCACCAATGTCTTTGTTGTAGTCGCTCCACGCGTTGTTCGGTTTATGTAGATCAGTGCTGTTGTCACCATGGTGGTATTTCTGCATAAATGTCTTTGTTGTAGTCACTCCACGCGTTGTTGTTCGGGCCATGTAGATCAGTGCAGTTGTCACCATGGTGGTATTTCTGCATAAATGTCTTTGTTGTAGTCACTCCACGCGTTGTTGTTCGGGCCATGCAGATCAGTGCAGTTGTCACCATGGTGGTATTTCTGCATAAATGTCTTTGTTGTAGTCACTCCACGCGTTGTTGTTCGGGCCATGTAGATCAGTGCAGTTGTCACCAAGGTGGTATTTCTGCACCAATGTCTTTGTTGTAGTCGCTCCACGCGTTGGTGTTCGGGCCATGTAGATCAGTGCAGTTGTCACCATGGTGGTATTTCTGCACCAATGTCTTTGTTTTAGTTACTTCCCGTGTTGTTTGGGTTATGTAGATCAGTGCAGTTGTCACCAAGGTGGTATTTCTGCACCAATGTCTTTGTTGTAGTCGCTCCACGCGTTGTTCGGTTTATGTAGATCAGTGCTGTTGTCACCATGGTGGTATTTCTGCACCAATGTCTTTGTTGTAGTCGCTCCACGCGTTGTTCGGTTTATGTAGGTCAGTGCAGTTGTCACCATGGTGGTATTTCTGCACCAATGTCTTTGTTGTAGTCGCTCCACGCGTTGTTCGGTTTATGTAGATCAGTGCTGTTGTCACCATGGTGGTATTTCTGCATAAATGTCTTTGTTGTAGTTACTCCCCGTGTTGTTCGGGTTATGTAGATCAGGTGGAAACAGGGCAGGAGGCAAATAAGATCCCCTTGGCAGTGAATTAGCACGACAGTAGATCAACCAACAACCCCGTATCAGATAAAGTCCGAAATCCTTGACACATCTTAAGGCGCATGTGGCATATGGTGCTAGACCCATAGTTTTATAACCCACTCGGCACTGGGTGCGTGATGTGGTCAGTGTCACGCCGGCGTCTTTACTTCCCAAGATAGTTCTTGGTACGTATTCTAGCCTGGGTTGGGCTGTGAGCCAACGTCAGTTTTACAAATCGGCCCGATCGAACCCATAACCAGTGGGACAGCAGGCGAGCGTCTAGTCACTACGCTACCGCCACTCCCCCTGACAAAATCTTTGTGCAGAAATGTCTGCCTGATGTATGACTGTGGCATGTACTCCGTGACCATGGGAACAACCAGTGCGTCTATCAAAGGCAGACACAGACTCGTGGTCGTGACCATGGGAACAACCAGTGCATCTATCAAAGGCAGACACAGACTCGTGGTCGTGACCATGGGAACAACTACTGCATCTATCAAAGGCAGGCACAGACTCGTGGCCTGACCATGGGAACAACCAGTGCATCTATCAAAGGCAGACACAGACTCGTGGTCGTGACCATGGGAACAACCAGTGCATCTATCAAAGGCGATGGCAATCCTGACTCTCAGCCTAAGCAGATAGAAAGGATGGAAAGGATACAGAATGAAGCTATGCGCATTATTCTTGGATGTACAAGAGATACAGCATGCAGGGCGATGCGCTACCTTCTTGATTTTCCAACCACCATTGAAGACAGAATACAAGTTTGCAGAGCACGCGCCTACCTCAGAGTTAACGCAAACACACAACATTCACTGCATAGTGAAATTATGAAGGTGAAGGGCAGCAGGTTATAAAGAGGACGGTCGTGGATGGGTCAAGCCGAAGACATCCTTCAACAGGTGTGTTCACTTGAAGACTTAGAACCTGGCGAGGAGTGGGTACAAGTGTCAACAGATTTCTGCACATCCTTTTAAGTTTGCATCCAACTAGATAGAAAATACAGACAAGAAAATCCGGCTGCTGTGGAGGCGGAAGTACAAGCGTTGATTTTCGAGAATTCGCTAGACGGTGATGCGGTCATCTACACAGATGGGTCGGTCGTCCGACATGTGAGAAGCTCATGGGCCTTTACGGCTCAGGTCGGAGGGAGAATTGTGAAGGAGGACTCTGGTGCTTTTTCTGAGACCACAAGTAGCCTGACTATGGAAGTCATGGCAGTAAGTAAAGCAATAACACGGCTCGAGACACAGACATTCACTAGGGCTTGTTTCCTTAGCGACTCAATGCGCATGCTCAAGAGGATAGAGATGGGGGAGATCCGAAGAGAATGGTTGCAGTCTCTGGAGCGGTCTCGGCTGGCAAAGGTTAGTTTCATCTTTGTGCCAGGGCATGCGGGAGTACAAGGAAATGAGCGGGCTGACAAGCTCGCAGGTAAGGCTACTGTGGAGGGCGGACGCGCCATGGACCAGGCTGACATTCTGAATGCTCTATGAGAAGTAAGACTTTTGCGTGAACCAAGTGATGACTGTGAATCTACAACAATGGCCAGACTGCGAGAGCAGCAAATTAAAAGAGGGGAGGCCAAACAAGAACAGTACGCAGGTAGCCAAAGAAGAATGATAAACCATCACAGAACTGGTGTCGTTAGCCGCTACACGCTGCGGGGTTTGGTGAGGAGGGAATCCGAGCACTTATGGACTGAATGGTTCGATGTGCAATGAGGATGATCTGTCGACTAACTAACTAACTAACTAACTAACTAACTAACTGACAGACTGACTGACTGACTGACTGACTGACTAGCTAGCTAGCTAACTAAACTAACTAACTAACTAACTAACTATCAAAGGCAAACACAGACTCGTGGCCTGACCATGGGAACAACCAGTGCATCTATCAAAGGCAGACACAGACTCGTGGCCTGACCATGCTTGCTTGCTTGTGTTCGTTGGCTTGAGCTCCAACGCGAAGTCCTGTATGTCGGATGAAGGCATCCTGTTGTCCAACATCAGTGTGATGTCATACAGGACCTGAGTTTTGCGTGAGTATCCGTTGTCCCATGTCTGGCTTATTGGTGTGCAGACTGGTGGTTCCTCGCCGTACAGGCAGACACTCTCCGACTTCGGAGGACCATGGGAACAACTACTGCATCTATCAAAGGCAGACACAGACTCGTGGCCGTGACCATGGGAACAACTACTGCATCTATCAAAGGCAGACACAGACTCGTGGTCGTGACCATGGGAACAACCAGTGCATCTATCAAAGGCAGACACAGACTCGTGGTCGTGACCATGGGAACAACTACTGCATCTATCAAAGGCAAACACAGACTCGTGGCCGTGACCATGGGAACAACTACTGCATCTATCAAAGGCAGACACAGACTCGTGGTCGTGACCATGGGAACAACTACGTGCATCTATCAAAGGCAGACACAAACTCGTGGCCGTGGCCATGGGAACAACCAGTGCATCTATCAAAGGCAGACACAGACTCGTGGTCGTGACCATGGGAACAACTACTGCATCTATCAAAGGCAGACACAGACTCGTGGTCGTGACCATGGGAACAACCAGTGCATCTATCAAAGGCAGACACAGACTCGTGGCAGTAAAAACACATTACAATGCATCCCGAACATGCCAAAATACAAAACATAGACTCTAGTTGAATCCGTGTGGTGGTTTCGGCACAACCGCATACCGCCACAAGAACAAGAGATTTTTTTCCAGCCACTATTACATATTATGACTCGTATATATTTTAACGTGATCCGGGAGACTAAGGATGGTGCTGTGTAAATATAAGGTCGGTAAAATACTGGTAAGTACCTACGGTTGGAGAGTCGCGGAGATGTGATCGATGTAGCATGCATTCAATATATGAATATCTCATCGACATTCTGGCAAGGACACATCTGTGACACACAGAAACTAGCCAGGGAGAGATAGGGAGTAGGGGATGGTCGAATTATATAAGTCTCCGTGTGCGATATACAGGAGCAGACTGCAACACTTATGTGCCCAGTGAAAGGAATCTTCGCACTTATGGATATCTATGTGCCCAGTGAAAGGAATCTTCGCACTTATGGATATCTATGTGCCCAGTGAAAGGAATCTTCGCACTTATGGATATCTATGTGCCCAGTGAAAGGAATCTTCGCACTTATGGAGATCTATGTGCCCAGTGAAAGGAATCTTTGCACGTATGGATATCTGTGTGCCCAGTGAAAGGAATCTTTGCACTTATGGATATCTATGTGCCCAGTGAAAGGAATCTTCGCACTTAGGGATATCTATGTGCCCAGTGAAAGGAATCTTCGCACTTATGGAGATCTATGTGCCCAGTGAAAGGAATCTTTGCACGTATGGAGATCTATGTGTCCAGTGCAAGTGATCACAAACGCTTATGTAGATATTTAAGTCAAATGAAATAGATCCTTATACGTATGGAGATATCTAAGTCAAATGAAACAGATCGTTATATGTATGAAGATATCTAAGTCAAGTGAAACAGATCCTTATATGTATGGAGATATCTAAGTCAAATGAAACTGGTCCTGACACTTAGGGAGACATGAAGTCATATATGTCGAGATAATAACACACGGAGACAAACATACCAGTTGAATCCCGACCACGGTCACCCAAGTCATATATGTCGAGATAATAACACACGGAGACAAACATACCAGTTGTGAACCCGATCCACGGTCACCCAAGTCATATTCATTCACTCATTCATTCATTCTGTAGCATGTCCCTTGCAGAACTTCGCTCCCATGTTTGTCTCCCCGTGCACGGTCACCAAATATAGTATATAGCTATAAACTGCAGCAAGGCATGTGCGACACATCTCCATGTAACGGAAGGCAAACACCGAGTTCGCTATAATGGTGGAGAATAATGCAGTTAAGTCTAGCTACTGTGGACCTCTAGCTTCCCTTGTATGAAGATCTGTATTGCATAGATGACAACGCGCTTATAAATATCCTTATAACGAAACATTCCTATCCTATCCGTCCCATACAGACAATGAAATAAAACAAAGGAGGGAGACGCCAGCAAACATGTACTGAATCAATGTTTTTTTTAAAAATGCGGAAACAAATAGAATTATTATGCACAGCAAATTGCCAGTATATTCATTCAATATGTTACGTTTGTTTTTCGTGTCTCGAGTTTCCTCGGCAAATGTAATGTTCACGTGTGTTCAGTATATTCAAAGAATACTCAGTACGACAATAGTTGGGGGTGACTAAATACATAAGTAAATATCAGTAAAGATGAAAGTCTGGTTAAATTATAAATAAATAAAGCCAAGCATATATAAACAGGCGAATGGGTTGCGGACGCAGTTCGTAACACAGCTGCGGGCGGTTTGGCAGCAGACCGCCTTGCGTTCGTTTTTATGAAATGGTATGGGTGCCGACCGTTCAGAAAGCAATGGCCCATTGCCAATGGGAAACTACTAAACGTAAACTTGCCAAGAGATCACAAATACCAAAACATGTCAGGGTTGACCGCGACGTCCTGTTGAGGTTATGCATACACACAACACACACACACACACACACACACACACACACACACACACATACATATATATAGATTGGTTCCGCCGCGTACAAAGGAAAACAGCTGAAAAACAACAAAGCACTCGGAATTAAATCTAACGAGAGGCAGGAAAATTATAGCTCGAACAATACAGCCAAGGCACATAAAAATGCAGACACGATAACGGTGTGTGCACAGAGATTGAAACCATTGATGCGCTCTCGATCATATTCACCTTGCAAACAATTTCCGGGAAGAGGACTACATGGTGTGATTACCTCCCTTGAAACACAGACCGAACGTTGCAACACGACCCTGTGGAGAACTCCGTGGAGGAATGCCGGGCCACGAGGAAGCACATTTTCCTTTACAACGAGGTGGACCTCTACAGCACAAAGATGTCAGTATAACTGATGAAACAGTAACAACTTCTAGAAAAGCTTCGTTTGTGGCAAATGGGCAAGGGAGACCTATTGCCACATGAATATTGATACTTATCATAGTTTCAAGAGGGACGCAGAGGTGTTTCCAAAGCACCAGGGCCGGGTTCTATACTGGCCAAGACCTACTGACACGTCCTTGTCGCGCGTCCTGGGCAACAGGTCCCTTCGGGATCCTGGCTAACGTCAGTAGGATCGCTGATTCTTCCGAAGTCGGAGAGTATCTGCCTGCACAGCGAGGAACCACCAGTCTGCACACCAATAAGCTAGACATGGGACAACGGATACTCACGCAAACCTCAGGTCCTGTATGACATCACACTGATGTTGGACAACAGGATGTCTTCATCCGACGTACAGGACTTCGCGCTGGAGTTCACAGCCAGCGAACGCAAGCAAGCAAGCATAGTTTCGAGACAACACCCGCCCAACATGTTCAGAACTACGGACAGGACACAACAGATGTCAACATCTGTTTCACATGTTCTAGGTTTGGATCTGTGTGTATAGCAATAGTCACATGACAGCAATACGCCTGCTTCAGCCCTGACCAGCTAACAGCCATAAACACAACAATGACGTCAGCTAGCTTCTTCCACAAAACACTGTAGGAGAGTGTCGGCAGCCTGAACCCGACTACTGCTGCTTTATTGTAGTCATTAATGTTAAGGTCTGAGTCGCCTTCATCAAGTGCCCTGCCAGCTGGCGTAGGCGTTCATAGCTCTCCACAGATCTCGATCTGTGGTGCTCTGAATCAAGTCTGCCGGTGATATTCCCTCATGCCACCGTCTCAATCCATCCAGCATCATTTCTCTTGGTCTGCCTCTGCCTCTCTTCCCCTCGATCTTTCCAGTTGTCACGATGTTCTCCAATGCCTCTCTTTTCATCACATGACCAAAGAAAGCTGTGTATCTCTTTCTTACTGTTGTATATAGTGTTCTAGTTTCATTAGCCTCTCTCAGGCAATCGTTGTTAGTTACTCTGGCAGTCAAAGGGATTCGCAACATTCGTCTCAAAAACCACATCTCTGTTGCTTCTAAGTTCTTCCTAGAAAATCTGAATGCAGAGGAGGAAGAAGTGGAGCAGCAGCAGGAAGTGGGGGTGATGGAGTAGGAGGAGGAGGAGCAGCAGCAGCAGCAGAAGAAGAAGAAGAAGAAAAAGAAGAAGAAGAAGAAGAAGAAGAAGAAGAAGAAGAAGAAGAAGAAGAAGAAGAAGAAGAAGAAGAAGAAGAAGAAGAAGAAGCGCCCTGTATACGAATAGAGAAAAGAACATGCATCAGTTGCGCGAAGTTAATGACAAGAATATCACTATAGCATACGTCGTTTGCATTAATCCAACCATCTGTAATCCACTGAACATATCAGCAGATCTCAAAATATACTCCCTGGATAACAACAGCCAGTCAGGTGACACCAGGCGTCTCCGTCTGACACATATTCAGATCATGGAAATATCTCATTTACTATCACAATTATGACAGCTGCTCGTTGCTAACGAGTCTTTAATGCTCTCGAGATCTTTGGCAGAGACATTTAAGCTTAAACATATGCATATATATATATATATATATATATATATATATATATATATATATATATATATATATATATATATATATATATATATATATAGTAAGTCAAGTATCCCTGTACACACCTACAGGCGCATTGGGCACATGATGGTGAACACACACTCTCAGGGCCATGGGGGAGTGATGTGGTGGACACACACTCTCAGGGTCATGGGAGAGTCATGTGGTGAACACACACTCTCAGGGCCATGGGAGAGTCATGTGGTGGACACACACTCTCAGGGTCATGGGAGAGTGATATGGTGAACACACACTCTCAGGGCCATGGGAGAGTGATGTGGTCAATATCATGTCAGTCGCCTCTACTTGCTAAGACACTTCCTGGTACACGATTTAGGCTGATTCGACCTTGGAAGCCCACGTCAATTGGCCACATCCACCTCGATGACCACCGCGCCGTTAGGCGAGCGTCCAGTCACTTGGCTCCCATTAACATATAAACCCACAAGTAAGTATAAATACATGTGTACTTATGTGCATTATTAATGGGAAAATAGCAAACTTAAGAGAATATCACTTTTGAAGATATTTGTTTTATTATGTTGCATATCCCTTACAGGACGTTGCAGTCAACACCAACAATTTTCAGCAGCTGTTGATGTACTAGGCAAGATTACGCTCAGTAGTTTGCCACTGCTTTCTGAGCGACCGGCTCACATACCCCCGTAAGTTACCAGTGCGGCGCGAACCGCTGACGATTTTCGCGCAGCTGCGTTACTCACGAGAATATACGAGATTACGGAGAAAGACGTTAAACTTACGCCAGGGAGACTGCTAGGAAGATAACCAATAGTAAATTACTTGCACTAACATGCATTTCAATTGCCATGTTGCTGTTTTTGTTTTTCAACGAAATATGGCGTGCTTCTAGTTGGACAAGAGCAAACAGCATTTGTTGTTGTTGTTGTTGGTATGTGTATTTGTGGGCCTGAAGAGGTGGGATTCGTAGCTAATATCCAAGATGCTTTCACTGTGACAGCATAAGCCACCATTCCTCTATGCACAACACAAGAGCCGGATGCAATATTTGAAGCATAGCTGGCCTCCGTATACAGCGCTCTGTAATCTGTCCTGCATATTTTATGATAATGAGCTTTAAAAAATAAAAGTACGAGTATAAACAATGGAATTGTTTATTTGTCTGACCTATTTGGAAAATGTTAGTCTACTATACATTCTTTTAAAATTGGGCCGCTATAACAAAGTGAAATCTGTCGTCTCTAAGCGTATAATAAATATGGTTGTATGGGTCATTTCATTGAAAATTAGGCCAATCGAATCGAGGTTAAACTCGATCTCTGTATTTGTCACTGAGGACAATAGTGACAGTATGCTATAATACATAAAAATAGGCCTGCGGATTCCAGTGACCTGGAGTCGGTCATGCATCGGCTTTCAGGGTTCGGGGGGAGCTAGAGAGGTGCTGGCAGAGATGGAACCACGTCAAGCTGAACTGAAGCGTCAAATCAGATGAAACATATACATGTCAATCCCAGCGTGATCGTGGGTAGTGGGCTGGGTGACTGGCCACATCGGACATTGGCGATAAACTAATAGTATCCGTGTCCATGTTTTTTATTTGTTGTTGTTGCACCCCTTGTGCAAAATGTTGCGATCAATCCCAGGTTGATGTTCCAGTCAAGTTTAGGTTCAGTAGTATGCCACTGCTTTCTGGACGAGAAGTCGACGTCTACGTCCAACTGAAAGCCGCTGTTGGGTTTAACCTCATGCATGGCCATCAGCGCACCGGAAGTTTCACAGCGAGCGCTCCGATCCTGTCGGCCAGGCCGACTTCTGTGTCCACATTACATATGTTCAAATGTCCCCGGCAGCGGGCAGTCAAACGAGTGAAGTAAACAGTCCACTAGTCTGTTTACATTTGAAAGTAGTACACCCATCCACAAAGTGTGTTTATAGCACAATATCACGTATGATGATTCAAGTCTACACACACTGGGGTCCCCAGCAGTACTCTCTCGACAGGATGGGGATTACGACCATAGCATGTATTTTCTGCCCAAAGCATACTGGCTGGCCAGGCAATGAACCGGCTGATAGATTGGCTGCTGCTGTTCCTCTGGACTAAGAGATACTTGATGGTAAAGGTGATGTGGTGAACATTCTCTAGGATCGGGTGGAGAGTGCGGCTGAACAGACGGTGTATTCATATCTGCAAAGACTGGCTCAGTAGGGAGTGGGCAGAGAGTTTGGACGAAGTTACCAGTGTAGCAATCAAATTGCTGTTGGAATCAACAGCATGCGGGAGGGGTGGTGGTGGTCCACTGTGGCTTTTGCTTTTGCAAAGGAGGACGGAGCACGTGTAGGAATGTCCCGAGAGCAGTGATGTCGGTTCTTAAGTGGCTCAGTACACTAGTAAGTCAAGAGGAACTCAACGCCCAGTTTAAAAAAAGTTAGTTACATGCATGTCCTTTACAGAACGTAGCAGTCAATCCCAGCATTGTTTGGCTTTTTGTGATTCCTGGGCAAGTTTGCGTTCAGTAATGGGAACGGCCAGAGGTGACAATGTCGCTGAGAAAAACAACATCCGGGTGCGGTGTTTGAGTTGTTGGGTAGGGTGGGGGAGAAGTGTTTGAATACTGGAGAAAAGTGTTTGCTGTTACAATTCATTTGCATCTTATTACAATTTTACTAACTAGAGTTGTTGTTGTTGTTTTCATGTACAGTATGTGTACTGCTAAATGTTGGTGTGATTCTACCATCAAACAGACATGTATTTGTTGACTAGACTTAACGTGAGCGGTATATGCACATGCATCTATGAGATACAGGAGGGTGTGCATTTTGATATGTGTGTGCGTGTGTGTCTGTGAGTGTATCTGTCTGTGTTTGTGAGTTAACTGCTTTCGATACATCTTCATTACACTGTTGAACCATCCACTGTGATCTCGTCATTGCACTATACAACCACAACTGCAGTTACCCTTCAGATCGCAGTCAAACAGCTTCCTAAAATGTTGCCCCGGGTCGCTCGTCAGTTCTGAACCCCTCTAACGTATACACTGGTAGCAGAAGGCCTAGTGGCAACAGAAAAGTTGCAGGAGAGAGAGACAGGGGGAGAGTAAGAGAGAAGGTCCTAGACAGCTTGACACCGCGGCATGTATCCAAGAGGCTGTGGATAAACATGAAATCCGCCGATACACGGAGTTGTTTAGTAGCTAAACAGACACGTTTATTATGCAGCAAACATGGAACGAACCTTCTTCTTTTTCTCATCTAATCGTCTAATTCTCAGCGACGTCATGAGTGTGCTAAGGAAGATCGAGAAGGGCTGGGCCAGAAGGCAAATAGCTGAAATACCTGTAGAAGCCAAGACTGACTAATGTCTGTTTCATATTTCTGCCAGGGCAAGCGGGTGTAGAGGAAACTAACGTGCATATAGATTTGCGGTCATTGCTACTGTAGGGAGCAGACTAGCAATGAACCAGGCTGACATCCAGAATGACCTCAGGGAGGCTGGAAGATTATATGACTCAATGAAAGGGTGTGATAATGCAACTCTGACAGACTTCACGAATCGTCAAGTCAAGTGGAGTCAAGCTTGACTAGAGCGTTATGCGGGGAAGCCAAAGAAGAATTGTCAACCAACACAGAACTGGTGTCATCAGTTGTTACATGGTGAGTGAGATAGTGAGTAGAGTATCTGAGATAGTGAGTAGAGTATCTGAGGTAGTGAGTAGAGGATCTGAGATAGTGAGTAGAGGATCTGAGATAGTGAGTAGAGTATCTGAGATAGTGAGTAGAGGATCTGAGATAGTCAGTAGAGTTTCTGAGACAGTCAGTAGAGAATCTGAGATAGTGAGTAGAGTATCTGAGATAGTGAGTAGAAGATCTGAGATAGTGAGTAGAGTATCTGAGATAGTGAGTAGAGGATCTGAGATAGTCAGTAGAGTTTCTGAGATAGTCAGTAGAGTATCTGAGATAGTGAGTAGAGTATCTGAGATAGTGAGTAGAGATCTGAGATAGTGAGTAGAGGATCTGAGATAGTGAGTAGAGGATCTGAGATAGTGAGTAGATTATCTGAGATAGTGAGTAGAGTATCTGAGATAGTGAGTAGAGGATCTGAGATAGTGAGTAGAGTTTCTGAGATAGTCAGTAGAGTATCTGAGATAGTGAGTAGTGGATCTGAGATAGTGAGTAGAGGATCTGAGATAGTGAGTTAGGGGATCTGAGCACTTATGGATAATAATTCTATCCAATAAGGCTGATCTGTTGCCTAACTCAGTTAAACACGAAGGGCGTGCGAGGATAACGAGGGCAAAGGTGTAACTTTCAACAAACAGCGTGTAACTTTCAACTAACGGCGTATGTTATCTTACCGAGAAATGGTGACTGACCTGCAGCATCACGTTATAAATCCCTGCAGAGGTTCACCCGGACAGTACTGTCACAACTCGAGCATCCAATGAAATGTGTATTTATTACTGCCACTCGATTACACTGACGAATTTCCATGTACACATTTTTCGTTTACATTAATTGAACGTTTTCATTTATTTCACCACTGTGCTGATGACAACGTGTCAGTCTTGTGTGTTAACATTGCAAATATTCAGATACAGCTGTTCGATATATATAAGGTCTCACATATACTAGAAGTGTCGTATTGGCATGTCTCGATGTAAGGTCTCACATATACTAGCAGTGTTCCATGAATCGTCCATCTTACAAGCCTAGGTCGAGCCCCGTGTTGCAGGCATGAGGGGGGAGAAAGTTTCGTCACTTGGAATTGATCTCTGGACCCCTATGATGGTTAGCTTTTCTGTGTATGTGCGCGCGCGTCGCCGCCACTGAATCTAAGGTCTAGGAAATGCATAGTAGTGGTAGAGCTCAAATTCACGGTTAGTATACTACGGACATGCTATTAAAGCAGTGGCTGACTACGGACATGTGTATTCAAACACTAACACAGCTATAACTGACTGACTCGACCTGGAACCGCTGCCTACTAAATCATACTACCCCCCGCGGTGCTGCTAGTTTTGGTTCTCCGCCGTGTGTTCTCTTTCTTCCTCTTTTCTCCAACTTCTCGGTTATTTCTTATCAGCCCCCTTCACTGTGCCAGTCGCACAAATAGGAAACCCTGACCCTGATTAATCATTATTATTGCTCAGCTCCACACAGTACACGCCAGATTAAAATAAAAACCAACCACCTGATGCAACCATAGCTACCGCGTAAACAACCACTCGCCGCCTTGGTAGACATTCTATGCATGGTACGCAACTCTGAATTATTAACTATCAGTACCGTTCCTGAATAGATTGAGTGGCCATGATTGTGGTTTGTTGTACAATTTTACGATGCCATTTCCACATGCAGCGAACTGTTCAACAGACCAGGCTAATCAACAGTGTCAGAGGGCGGTTTATTACGAAGGCTGCCAAGAATAAACTGCGTCTCGTGTTAACAAAGCATTTATGTGCATATCTTACATGTCGGTGCTTCTCAGGTTTCACGGCACTTCAGGCTTTTTGCTGCGGTTTTGATCCAAGTCTTGCACGCTAACATTCATTAGTACAGGACATCGGATAACACAGTGGAACCCCATCACAGTAATACGATGAATACATTTGCAGGTATTGACTGGTGTTCATAACATTGATAGTCAGTGTAGTTGTGCACCTTCCGCTTTACAGAAGCAGACACTGGAGAGATAATGTGTATATTCGACACTCATGGTCCACATACACGTCGTATCTGTTCTTATATCGTCGGTCAGACGTCTCTATAGAACACTACATGAGGTACCTGTGCTGGGGAAACACCATCATCTCGTATTCCCAATACCGAGTCCAACAGTAAGGGATCTCATTGTGGCGCAGTTCTTCCGCATAAAAACATGTGTGTGGACTACACTAGAGTTCAAAGCCAGCGAATGCAAAGGGAAAAAAAAACATGCATGCAAAAAACACCACGGACATAGAGACAGACCAATGAAGCAGGCGAACACCGTAAACTGATTAGATAAATTAGACGTAGACAGTCACAATTATTTAAACACGCAATTAGGAGACATAAACCAGAGGTCTTGGTGACAACTGGCAAGACTGAGGGGAAAAGAACAAGGGGCAACAGAGAAGTGAATATCTAGATGGCTTGGCCACGTGGTATGGTCGAGACAAGATCACAGAGGAGATCCACGACTGGTGATCGTGTGAGATGGTGAAACATGACCGCCCACGCTTATCGACATGGCACATGATGATGATGATGATGATGATGATGATGATGATGATGATGATGATGATGATGATGATGATGATGATGATGATGATGATGATGATGAACATCTGTTGTGTGGATGCTCATTCTGTCAGTTCATGCTGACAACTTTCAACTGACACTGACAATCTCTGAGCACCAGCCTGGCTAACCCTAGCGTGCCATCTTCAGTCATGCGTGATTATCACGATTCTCCGAATCTGCAAACTTCACAGTGTACGCCACACTTTATTTTTCTCTGGATAATGCTGGCCATGCGTGGTTTTCAACATCTTAGACCACCCTTTAATCCATTCACTACAAATTAATTAATGATTTCACCCAATATCTTGATCCTCTTGTGTCCCTCTACGTGTGTAGGTTGGATCCGTTTCAAATCGCAAGAAATAAAACACATTTAATTATCCTGGCATAGTAGTGTATTCACCTGCCGAAGCTGAAATCTACCGTACCCTACTCAATGTCTTATTCCGAGGCGGTTCCTCCACCCGTCCGTAGCTTAGACGTCCCTTTTCTCGCCTTCCAACTAAGAGTCTGTCGTTGCTAGGCATCCACTTAGCTTCATCATATTATGGCGCTATGCACGTTCAGCAACTGAACAATTGTGTCTAAACCATGAGTCTCAAGCAACCTATCAATTAGTGTCATATCCTTTTACAACACGGACACCATGACGCAGTAAAACTGTCATGTTCTTGAATTTGTCTATCTGTACTCAGGTTCTTCTTCTGTGAAAGTATACTTTCACTCATTTATACATTCTTCCATTCACTTTATAGTGTCTTAGTTTCTTCATCAGACCTTCTTTCAGACGTTGAAAGCTTTTGACTCATGAGAGGAAACATGAACATGAGAGGAAAGAAGAAATATCAAATCCAGTCGCCATCGCCAAGCCACTAACTAAAGCAAGTCAATTGCTAACGAAAGAACAAAGTTCTTGGGATTTAGGAGGCCTGGTGTTCCTTGCCAGTGAGAAGTCCTGATCGTTTCGGGTCCACATCGATTGACGGACGTCAGTCGCGGCGATTGGGCAATCTTGAGCATAGCCTACGATGGGTGACGTTGTAATATTCTGTTATAATTTGGCTGTGTCCAACGTGTGCCGCGTGGTTACACACCCGCTTCACACGCCAGTGATCCGGGGCTTGTTTCCGGATCCGGTCAGGGATATGCACTACTGACGAGCTCAAACGAGGGCGAAACTCGAGTATAATGTTTCCTTATTGACGTGGATAGGCCTTAGTTTCATACCAGAATACGATCAGCGTTGCCAGTAGTGGGTTGTGCTCAATATTTGAAAGAACAAAGCCCGAAATTCGGACCACTTTCTGTAAGGACTAGGATGGGCTTGGTTAAAATAGTCTCAGCGAAGAGTATAGCCAACAGCCGAGAGAAGCTTACCTTTGGTGCGTGGACTGTGCAGTGTGTATAGCAGTGTTGCTGTTTTGACGCTTTTCGCACTAAATTTCGTGCTTTTTCAAGTCATTTCGTGCCAAAATTTTCCATTTAGCACGGCCGCGCTAATTTGGTGCTTCACAATTTTTTGGGGTGCTTTTTGAGGTGGGTAAAAATTACTTTAAAATATCATTTTGGGGACATTAAACAGCCGAATTTGAACTGAAGCGAGGGAGTAAAACAGTCTTAGTACATTACCGTGCAATATTCAAGTAATTTAACTCTCTTTAATACGATTTAGTTGAAGTGAGTGACTGCAACGCGCAGGCAATATGCAATGCGTTAAAAGATTGTTTAAACAAGAATGGACTTGAGTTGCAAAGACTAGTTGCACTCGCCACTGACAATGCATCTGTCATGACAGGTGTAAACAATGGAGTATATACAAAATTAAAATCCGTAGTTCCTCATCTGGTACTAGTTAGGTGTGTATGTCATTCCCTTCAGCTGGCAGTGTCACAGGCTGCAGCTGCTTGTCTGCCCAGGAACATAGAGTTCATGATTAGAGAAACATATAACTGGTTTTCTCACTCAAGTCTTCGTCAAGCAAAGTACAGGGAGCTTTTTGCTTTATTAAATGATGGACAACATCCGCTGAAGGTTGTTCAATTAAGCCAGACACGATGGATGTCCATTCAATCTGCCATTGTCAGAATATTGCAGCAGTGGGTCGAGCTCAGAACTCATTTTGATATAGCAAGACTCAACGAGCGCTGTTATACAGCAGACCTTCTACATTCTATGTTTAGCGACATGAAAAACTATGTGTATCTCATATTTCTCAAGCATATTCTCGGAGAAGTTCAAAGTGTGAATAAGAAATTCGAAGCAGATATACAGGATCCAACAAAAATACTCAGCGATCTTGTCCAACTCACTGATTCTATCAGTTCAAAGACTGCTATTCCTGGGAAAAAAATAACAGAAAGTAATGCTATTCAAGATTATTTAGATCCTAATCCCAATCTAGGTTATGAGTTTGAGAAAGAAATAGCAGACTACCAGTTTCCTGATGAGAAAGAAATTCGTGGAAGGTGCATCCAGTTTTTAATAGAGCTGTTGACACAGCTGCGTTTACGTTTGCCCGATAACGTTCGAGTGTTGCAGTCCATGTCATGTCTTAGTGGAAGTGAATGTCTACAGCCAATGAAGCCCTGTATATTGGATCTTGCTAAAATGTTTGTAGAAGATGCAGCTACTCTCACCCGCATCGATTTCCAGTGGAGAAAACTTCATCATATGCAGTGGACACAGACCTCTGACACACTTGGACTGTGGGCAGAAATAGCCTCATACAGGGATGCCACCGGTGAAAATCCTTTCCAAGATCTTACAGATTTAGCTTTAACTGTGCTCATTTTACCTCATTCTAATGCGGACGTGGAGCGTATTTTCAGTCAGATGGGATTTATAAAATCAAAATTGCGGAACAGACTGAGCATCAAGAGTTTGACAGCTGGTTTGACTATTAGATATGGAATGAAAAGATATGGCAAATGCTGTCATGATTATAAACTACCTAAGGATATTCTACGAAAAATTGGATCACAGGAGACATATACACGTTTCTTTCAATCATCATCATCATCATCGCAGGAGCAAACACATCAGGAAATAGCTACAGAAACTGAAGAGGAGTTGTCTGACTGGGATTTGGCAGATCTGGAATAAACTTCATTCTAATATTCAGTGATAATAATAAATTATAATGTGCTACTTTATAACATTTTGAATGAATACCGCCAGTGCTTGTTTTAGTGATTTCCCAAAAAATATTATTGCAATTTAGTGCTTTTTTGGCTCGAGAGTAGTTCTGATTGGGATTTGGCGGATCTGGAATAAACTTCATTGTAATATGAAGTGATAATAATAAATTATACTGTGCTACCTTGTTACATTTGTAATAAAAACAGTTGGTGTTTTTGTATTTGGTGTTTTCCAACAAATTTTGGTGCTTTATTGGGTCGATTTTGGTGCTTTTTCATCAAAGGGAGATGACAACATTGGTGTCTAGCTAGGAACAGGGTACGATGGCGTCAGTGTGGCCACAAGTTTTCTGGACACTGTAGCAGGTCGAGGCTGTGGAGTGTGTGGCAGAGGCCAGGTGGCAAATTGGCTTTCACCCGTTACAGTTATAAAGTTGAGGTTTAAACATGGCATGTCCTTTACAGGACCTTACGATCAACCCCAACACCAGGTTAACTTTCTAGAAAATGTTAGTAGATACTCCAGAATGCGTCATGGCGTGTACACATGAGATGGCTGGCTCGTGCTGGGGTAGGCGCGCATAACACCAGCGTAGCGGGGTGGTATTAGTGTCGGCCAGCCTGTGTGGGGCAATCATACACCTACTTATGTAGCAATGTACACACAGATGGGGAAACAGACACAGATATTACAATCAGAATATAGCAGGCAAGAGGGGCTGGTTAGCACTGGGAAATGTGTGCAGGTCAATGGAAACTAAACTGCACATATTGAACTGTCACGTTAAATCAGCACTACTATGCTGATCAGAAACACGGAGAACGACTCAAACAATTACTAGTAAACTACACACTTGCATACACAGGCGCCTGCATAGAATAGTGGGACTTGAGTAGTGTGACAGAATCACCACTGTAGAGCTCGCGGAGAGAACTCAACACATTCCAGTGAACCAAGAGGTGGGGGAAAGATGCAGGGTGCTGTATACGACATACACTGAGAAAACCTGAGAATATTATAACAAGACACGCCATTGTTAGGAAGCCACAGGGAGAACGAGATAACGGGGGACCTAAACACACGAAGAAGAGAATTACAGGCAGATATGAATAATTTGGGGAGTACATGTACGCAGCTCCATGGGACAGTTAAGGGCATGAAGGCCAGTTGGTTGAGGGCCTATGTCCCAATAGGGAATATGTGGCGACAGTTGAAGAATGAACAAGCCTCTGTAGCTGGCTTCCATGGTATGAATAAACAACCGGGAAAGGCGTTTGAGAGTCATGACCACAGCTGGCCAGCCCCCGTGAATGTAAGTAACCAGGAAGAGGATCAAGAGGTCAAAACATTTCTGGATAGGGGAGTGTCCGACTGGCGATCTGAAGCATCATGCTGTGATACGGTGGAGTGTATACTACTTACTTTTTTGCTTACTTTTCGTTTTCTTGGCCACATCTCTCTCTCTCTCTCTCTCTCTCTCTCTCTCTCTCTCTCTCTCTCTCTCTCTCTCTCTCTCTCTCTCTCTCTCTCTCTCTCTCTCTCTCTCTCTGAATGCATGACTCTTTCGCGCGTATTATCTATCAATCGCTGTATGTCTATACGTTCGTCTGACTGCCTGTCTATCAAAATTAAAGAGGAGTTATAGGGCAGGCAAATTGTTATAATAGCCTGCAAACAAATTCTTATTCTTTTTTTTTTCTTCAGAAAATAAAGTTCATGTGTTCGTCACGTCTATCTGTAAGTCTGTCTGTCGGTCTGACTGTCTGTGGCGTCTGTCAAAATCAAAGATGGGTGACAGGGCGGACAGACTAATAGATGGGCCTACAATCTTAATCCTTGGGAAATTAAGTTCCTTGGTAACTTACGTCTGTTAGTGTGTCCATCCGTACTCTGTCTGTCAATCCCGTCTGTCTGATTATCTGACTCTGCGTTCGTCCGTCCGCGTTTGTTGTCTGTGATTGTATTTGTTTGACTGGCAATATGTCTGTTTGTTTGTCTGCCTGTCTCAGCAGATAAATCTCAGCTCCGCCTGGCGGCAGCTGATAACCTCCATCAGCCCATGCAGGAACTAATCTCTAGATCCGAAGACACAACGCTGCAATCTGACTCCTGGTGCACACCGCCGAGATAAGGACAACGGGCGTGGGTCAAAGCAAAAGCCCCAGATAATACCACGTATTACTTTATGTCGCTCCCCTCTTCCTGCTTCGTGTCTGAGAAAGATCGATGGCCAGAACCCCAAGCTGCAGCAGGACTATTAAATACCCTGACGGCTTTTTATGTTGGCTGTCAAGTCCTGACTTGCTGTGTTTTGTTGGAAAGCTAGTAACAATAACAACTGTCAATGAGGTCTATCTTTCTGAGACAGCGCTTACATTTGTAGAGTGAACTAAATAAATAATCTACATGCGCACTGCCCCAACCGTCGTAGAGCTTATATTGAAACAGTTCAATTAGATCAACAAATTGTAATAATAGCTTTACGCTTAAAAAAAAAAAATTAACAACCATTCGCGTAGTCCAACTTTCATCAGATAAGGCACAAAGCGACAATGACAAACTTATCACAAACACCAGAAAAAGGCAGTCGTAATTGTGGTCCCGTTATCATATGATTAAAACCAAACCTGAACATACTTAACAACTAGAAAGATTTATGGAGAGAGTATGTGTGTGTGTGTGTGGGGGGGGGGGGAGAGAGAGAGAGAGAGAGAGATAGAGAGATAGAGGGAGAGAGACAGACAGACAGTCAGAGAGAGAGAGAGAGAGAGAGAGAGAGAGAGAGAGAGAGAGAGAGACAGTCAGATAGACAGAGAGAACGACAGGCAGGCACAGACAGGCAGACAGAGCGAGAAGGGGAGAGAGACAGAGCGAGAAGGGGAGAGAGACAGAGCGAGATAGGGGAGAGAGACAGAGCGAGAAGGGGAGAGAGGCAGGGGAAGGCGGCGAGAGAAAATTGTATACAGCCTTTCATCATGGCATGTGGAAAATGTCAGCTCACGAATTGATACATGGTGGAGATTGGGAGATGTGCAGAACCATGTTAGCTCACGCCAGTCGGCTAGACACTTATGGTGATGTAAAGATCAGAATAATACGAAAACACGATGACATTAATAGACTGCCTCACTTCTCTACAGAACAACTTTAAGATTGGAATCTCCCCAAAACAAATGAAGATACTACAGACAAGGGCTGCAACTGTTATAGACAAACCTTGAACTTGTGGCAAGCATAGCAGCAGCAGAACTACTGGCCAGAACTTATTCAGAAAGCAAGATAATGATCCCAATGGAAAGAATAAAAGAAGTAAAAATTATGCCCAAATCCCTTCTAATAAACTTAATCTCAAGAACCTAAGTGGAGAGCTTGTCAACAAAATGCACCATCATCGTGATGTGCCATGCCGGTAAGCGTGGGCGGTCATGTCTCGCCATCTCACTCGATCACCAGAATCGTGGATCAGCTCCGTGTTTCTGTCTCGATCATCCCATCCAGGTATTTACTTCTCTGTCTTCCCCTTGTTCGCTTCCCCTCGATCTTGCCAGTTGTCGTCAAGTTCTCCAATTGATGTCTTTTCATAACGTGACCAAAAAATGTTAACTGTCTACGTCATTTCTCTAATCAGTTTACGATTTTCATTTGTTTCCTGTAGGACATGGTCATTGGTTTTTCTGTCTGTCCATGGCCATCTTTGCATTTTTCTCAGAAACCACATTTTCACGGCCATCAGATGTTTTTTCAACCTGTTTGCTCATTGTCCAAGCTTCACATCCATACAAAAGCACAGGTTCTATGTAGCACCTCAACAAATTCACCATGCAGGAGGTAGAAAGTGGTCTTAACAACGTTACAGCCAAATTGTATACAGCCTTTCATCATGGCATGGGGAAAATGTCAGCTCACGAATTGATACATGGTGGAGATTGGGAGATGTGCAGAACCATGATAGCTCACGCCAGTCGGCTAGACACTTATGACAGCATTACAAACTAATTTCTGGTTTCTCCCGCGCTTTTGACTTGTGGAAAGAAGGTCCGTTGCTGAAAATTACACGCGGGCGAGTCAATAAGTAAGTCACACAGTTCTGTGGGATGGCAGGTAAATGTAGTTGGTGTTTTCTACAGGTGTCATTAGGTGACAGCAACATCGAACTTTATATTCCCGTTTGTCAGCTGGCGCTAGGTGTCTCATGCGCATGCACAGCGCATAAACAAAATGGCGACTGTATTTATGGAGTGTACAATCAAAGAGCAGCGTGCTGTTGTGTGTTTTTTGTGGGCAAAAGGACTGCCTGCAAAGGACATCCATAAGGAAATGCTTCCTGTTTATGCTGACAAATGTTTGTCTCGTAAAGCAGTGCATAGCTGGGTAGAAAACTTTTATCAAGGACGCTCTAAAATTGTTGATGAAATCCGATCTGGTCGTCCTGTTGAGATTACAACAGAAGCATCCATGCAACGGGTGCAGGAGATGATTAGAGGTGACAGATGAGTAACGATAGACTCTGTAGCATCTGCAATAGGGTTCTCACATGGTTCAGCATACAGCATAATGCATGATTGATTAAAATTTAAGAAAGTGTGCTCAAGGTGGGTACCCAGACAATTGAAGTAGGAACACAAAATGAACCGATTTGGCCTGTCCTTGCATCATCTCTGTCGATACGAAGATGAAGAAGATGACATGCTGAACAGGATTGTTACTGGGGACGAATCATGGGTGCATAACTACCAGCCCGAATCAAAGCATGCTTCAATGCAATGGAAACATCCTTTTTCACCTTGTGTCCAAAAATTCAACGTTACAGGGAAGGTTATGCTGACAGTGTTTTGGGATTGTCAAGGAGTGATTTTAACCAATTTCAAGAAGAAAGGTGACAATGTGAATTCTGAATCATACTATGAAGTTCTATCGATGCTTCAAGATGCAATTCGAAGAAAACGTCCAGGAGGAGTGTTGCTTCTTCATGACAATGCCAGACCACATACGGCTCGATTAACTCAGGAGAAAATTAACCGACTAAGGTGGGAAGTTCTGGAACATCCACCTTACAGCCCCGACTAAGCCCCTAACAGTTTCCACCTTTTTGGTCCACTGAAAACCCACCTTGGCGGGAGACATTTCGCGAATGACGCCGAAGTTGAATATGAAGTGAAAACGTGGTTTAGAAAACAGAGCATGCAGTTATATGCAGCTGGTTTGGGAGGACTGATAAAACTATGGGATAAGTGCATCAATGTTGGTGGAAATTATGTTGAGAAATAAAGGGACAATGTATGTACAAAAATAAACTGATTTCAAGTTGTTATCATATTAGTTATTTTTCTACAGCCATTTGTGACTTACTTATTGACTTCCAATCACACAATCAACAATTCTTAATACGTGTTCATGAAACAGACTTCTTGTATCAATATTAATATTATATTAATAATATCACCATGCTCTCCTTTTTCTTATGGCCAGAAAGGACACAGACCTTCAACCTATTGACGCCAAGCCACACGTTCTTTCACTATCTCCGCAGTTGCCGCCATGTCCTCATATTTTTAATCTACCTCTAATTCTATTCTCCGTGTATGTTATGTTTCCCTCTATTTCGTTGACCTTGTGGGTTATAGACAAAGGACTTTCTAATTATACCTGTATCACACTTTCTTAATGTGTGTCCTACCCACCGCCAGCATCTCTTTCTCCCCTCTTGATTCACTGGAATGTGTTTAGTTCTCTTCATGAGTGCCACACTGGGGATTCTGTCATACCATTTTAGTCCCACTATTCTGTGCAGACATCAATTGATGAATGTTTGAAAAAAAGGGCATTCCTGTCACTTTCTTGTTCTTATTTCAAATGTTTCTGTTTTCCCTGATTTTAAAAACCACTACATTTCATGTATTATATATCACCCTTATTAAGTTCATGATTTCCCATGGGATCCATAGAGACTCATGAATTTCCAAACGGATTCCCTACCAATGCTGTCAAAAATCTTTTCATAGTCCATAAATCAAATGTGGCAAGTTCAGTTCAACGTTTTCCTCTATTATTATGCATTGTGACAAAACGCCTAGGCAATATCAGAACTTATCTCTCATTCAACAACTCAAAAGGAATAAAAAGATAGACAATGCCACTGACAGTCAGAAATCCATTCACATAACGGCTGATCCTCATGCAAGGACACAGTGTGAATCCTGCAAGCTTTTATGTGTCACACCAGGGAACATACACTCAGGTTTCTCCGTCGGCTGAGTCAATAAGTAGGCTGGGTCCACCTGGGAGCCCAGGTCAAGTTTTACAAATCCACCTCAGTGTGGATTCAAACACATGACCACTGGCCTGGCAGGCAAGCATGCTAGCTACTGTACCACTGTGACTCACTGGCCTGGCAGGCAAGCATGCTAGCTACTGCACCACTGCGACTCACTGGCCTGGCAGGCAAGCATGCTAGCTACTGTACCACTGTGACTCACTGGCCTGGCAGGCAAGCATGCTAGCTACTGTACCACTGTGACTCACTGGCCTGGCAGGCAAGCATGCTAGCTACTGCTACCACTTGCGACTCACTGCACCTGGCAGGCAAGCATGCTAGCTACTGTACCACTGCTGACTCTCTCACCTGGCAGGCAAGCATGCTAGCTACTGCTACCACTGCTGACTCACTGGCCTGGCAGGCAAGCATGCTAGCTACTGTACCACTGTGACTCACTGGCCTGGCAGGCAAGCATGCTAGCTACTGTACCACTGTGACTCACTGGCCTGGCAGGCAAGCATGCTAGCTACTGTACCACTGTGACTCACTGGCCTGGCAGGCAAGCATGCTAGCTACTGTACCACTGTGACTCACTGGCCTGGCAGGCAAGCATGCTAGCTACTGTACCACTGCTGACTCACTGGCCTGGCAGGCAAGCATGCTAGCTACTGTACCACTGCGACTCACTGGCCTGGCAGGCAAGCATGCTAGCTACTGTACCACTGCTGACTCTACTGCACCTGGCAGGCAAGCATGCTAGCTACTGTACCACTGGGACTCACTGGCCTGGCAGGCAAGCATGCTAGCTACTGTACCACTGCTGACTCATCTGCACCTGGCAGGCAAGCATGCTAGCTACTGCACCACTGCGACTCACTGGCCTGGCAGGCAAGCATGCTAGCTACTGTACCACTGCGACTCTCTCACCTGGCAGGCAAGCATGCTAGCTACTGTACCACTGCGACTCACTGCACCTGGCAGGCAAGCATGCTAGCTACTGTACCACTGCGACTCACTGGCCTGGCAGGCAAGCATGCTAGCTACTGTACCACTGCGACTCACTGGCCTGGCAGGCAAGCATGCTAGCTACTGCACCACTGCGACTCACTGGCCTGGCAGGCAAGCATGCTAGCTACTGTACCACTGCGACTCACTGGCCTGGCAGGCAAGCATGCTAGCTACTGCACCACTGTGACTCACTGGCCTGGCAGGCAAGCATGCTAGCTACTGTACCACTGCGACTCTCTCACCTGGCAGGCAAGCATGCTAGCTACTGTACCACTGCGACTCACTGGCCTGGCAGGCAAGCATGCTAGCTACTGTACCACTGCGACTCTCTCACCTGGCAGGCAAGCATGCTAGCTACTGCACCACTGCGACTCTCTCACCTGGCAGTCAAGCATGCTAGCTACTGTACCACTGCGACTCTCTCACCTGGCAGGCAAGCATGCTAGCTACTGCACCACTGTGACTCACTGGCCTGGCAGGTAAGCATGCTAGCTACTGTACCACTGTGACTCTCTCACCTGGCAGGCAAGCATGCTAGCTACTGTACCACTGTGACTCTCTCACCTGGCAGGCAAGAATGCTAGCTACTGTACCACTGTGACTCTCTCACCTGGCAGGCAAGCATGCTAGCTACTGTACCACTGTGACTCTCTCACCTGGCAGGCAAGCATGCTAGCTACTGTACCACTGTGACTCTCTCACCTGGCAGGCAAGCATGCTAGCTACTGTACCACTGTGACTCTCTCACCTGGCAGGCAAGCATGCTAGCTACTGTACCACTGTGACTCTCTCACCTGGCAGGCAAGAATGCTAGCTACTGTACCACTGCGGACTCACTGGCCTGGCAGGCAAGCATGCTAGCTACTGTACCACTGCTGACTCTCTCACCTGGCAGGCAAGCATGCTAGCTACTGTACCACTGTGACTCACTGGCCTGGCAGGCAAGCATGCTAGCTACTGTACCACTGCTGACTCTCTCACCTGGCAGGCAAGCATGCTAGCTACTGCACCACTGTGACTCACTGGCCTGGCAGGCAAGCATGCTAGCTACTGCACCACTGCGACTCATCTCACCTGGCAGGCAAGCATGCTAGCTACTGTACCACTGCGACTCTCTCACCTGGCAGGCAAGCATGCTAGCTACTGCACCACTGCGACTCTCTCACCTGGCAGGCAAGCATGCTAGCTACTGTACCACTGCGACTCTCTCACCTGGCAGGCAAGCATGCTAGCTACTGTACCACTGCTGACTCTACTCACCTGGCAGGCAAGCATGCTAGCTACTGTACCACTGCGACTCTCTCACCTGGCAGGCAAGCATGCTAGCTACTGTACCACTGTGACTCTCTCACCTGGCAGGCAAGCATGCTAGCTACTGTACCACTGCGACTCTCTCACCTGGCAGGCAAGCATGCTAGCTACTGTACCACTGTGACTCTCTCACCTGGCAGGCAAGCATGCTAGCTACTGTACCACTGTGACTCTCTGCCCTGGCAGGCAAGCATGCTAGCTACTGTACCACTGCGACTCTCTCACCTGGCAGGCAAGCATGCTAGCTACTGTACCACTGTGACTCACTGGCCTGGCAGGCAAGCATGCTAGCTACTGTACCACTGCGACTCACTGGCCTGGCAGGCAAGCATGCTAGCTACTGTACCACTGTGACTCACTGGCCTGGCAGGCAAGCATGCTAGCTACTGTACCACTGCGACTCACTGGCCTGGCAGGCAAGCATGCTAGCTACTGTACCACTGTGACTCACTGGCCTGGCAGGCAAGCATGCTAGCTACTGTACCACTGTGACTCACTGGCCTGGCAGGCAAGCATGCTAGCTACTGTACCACTGCGACTCACTGGCCTGGCAGGCAAGCATGCTAGCTACTGCACCACTGCGACTCACTGTGTCCAGGTCAGTCTCCAATATTCACCAAATATGAGACCTCAAATTATGCTACATTTGAAATCAAACAATCCAACAGTCAGCCCTCTTGGTTGTCAGCATCACAGCCAGCCACTCTTGGTTTTACTGTTTCCATCAAAGCTAGCCACTCATAGTTTGATGGTTTGTATCAGATTCAGTCACTTATAGTTTGTCTATGTCAAAGTCAACCACACATAGTTTGACTGTCTGTATCACAGTCAGCCACTCATAGTTTGACTGTATCACAGTCAGCCACTCATAGTTAGATTATTTGCATAGGTACAACCTCCACCTCTCCATGTAAGTTGAGCAAGTTGGTTAAGCATCTCGATGTGTTCAGAGTGAAGTTTACAAAATAAACAAACACCCAAAAATGGTACACACTCGCCAGATCCTGCATGAAATGGTACACACTCGCCTGATCCTGCATGAAATGGTACACACTCGCCTGATCCTGCATGAAATGGTACACACTCGCCTGATCCTGCATGAAATGGTACACACTCGCCTGATCCTGCATGAAATGGTACACACTCGCCTGATCCTGCATGAAATGGTACACACTCGCCTGATCCTGCATGAAATGGTACACACTCGCCTGATCCTGCATGAAATGGTACACACTCGCCTGATCCTGCATGAAATGGTACACACTTGCCTGATCCTGCATGAAATGGTACACACTCGCCTGATCCTGCATGAATTTGATCCTTAACAAAACCACTAAGTCATTCAAACTTCACAATTATGTGGTTAATAAAGTCTATGATGTGGTTATGAAGTTTTACAAGTGACAGTTATATGATTAATAATTACCACAAATCCCAGTTATGTGGTTATGAAGTTCTACAAGTGGCAGTTATATGATTAATAATTACCACAAATCCCAGTTATGTGGTTATGAAGTTCTACAAATTCCACATTATGTTGGTAATGAAGATCTTCAAATTCCACAGTTATGTGGTTATCAAATTCTTCAAATCCCCCAATTATGTGGTATATCAGTCAGCTGAGGCAACAACTTCACGGCAACAGTAACCCCATAATTTCTCGGTTCCTGTGCCAGCCAAACTCATACAGAATGCTCCTCACTGTCTCATTCAAAAAAATTAAACAGACAGTAGTCCCAACAAAATCAACAGCATACATGCATAAGGGCATTGCATGAATGCCAACACACAGTCTGCCACAAGAATTACAGCTCAGTGTCAATAGAAACAGCTGTCACTAGAAAAAAACCAGCAGTTGCACTTGCATTACTGCGTAAAGCAAACCAGTTACTTTGGCAACCAGCCACCCACTATTTTTCTGAACATGCAGTTCACAATACAAACAACCTCAGATAGACAAAAAAGCATTCCACATGAAATCTACAGCTTACAATGTTGCACCAGGCAGTCAGCTTAAAAGCTGGGTGGCAGAACCATATACTTCAAGTCCAAACAAAGAAAATGCATAAAAAAGCCGTGACCAGAAGCAAACAACACTCAAAGGCCTTAACGATTGCCCACTTATCCATCATATTGGGCTGAAATCCTTGTTATGTGGTTTTAAAGTTCTTCACCCACATTTATGTGATTATGAAGTTCTTCAAATTCTATAGTTATGTGGTTATGAAGTTCTACAAATCCCAGTTATATGGCTATGAAGTTCTACAAATCCCACAATTATATGGCTATGAAGTTCTACAAATCCCACAGTTATATGGCTATGAAGTTCTACAAATCCCACAGTTATATGGCTATGAAGTTCTACAAATCCCACAATTATATGGCTATGAAGTTCTACAAATCCCACAGTTATATGGCTATGAAGTTCTACAAATCCCACAGTTATATGGCTATGAAGTTCTACAAATCCCACAGTTATATGGCTATGAAGTTCTACAAATCCCACAGTTATATGGCTATGAAGTTCTACAAATCCCACAGTTATATGGCTATGAAGTTCTACAAATCCCACAGTTATATGGCTATGAAGTTCTACAAATCCCACAGTTATATGGCTATGAAGTTCTACAAATCCCACAGTTATATGGCTATGAAGTTCTACAAATCCCACAGTTATATGGCTATGAAGTTCTACAAATCCCACAGTTATATGGCTATGAAGTTCTACAAATCCCACAGTTATATGGCTATGAAGTTCTACAAATCCCACAGTTATATGGCTATGAAGTTCTACAAATCCCACAGTTATATGGCTATGAAGTTCTACAAATCCCACAATTATATGGCTATGAAGTTCTACAAATCCCACAGTTATATGGCTATGAAGTTCTACAAATCCCACAGTTATATGGCTATGAAGTTCTAAAAATCCCACAGTTATATGGCTATGAAGTTCTAAAAATCCCACAGTTATATGGCTATGAAGTTCTACAAATCCCACAGTTATATGGCTATGAAGTTCTACAAATCCCACAGTTATGTATGTGGTTATTAATGTCTTCATCCACATTTATGTGGTTTTGAATTTCTTCATCCACATTTATGTGGTTATGAAGGTCTTCAAATTCCACAGTTATGTGGTTATGAAATTCCACAATTCCCATTGTTATATGTTCATGAATTTATACACATTTCAGTTATATTGTTTTAAATCCCACAAATGCCATAGTTATATGGTTATGACGTTCTGCAGATCCCACAATTAGGCTATTATAAAGTCCTATAATCACAAATTATGTGATAATGTGGTTATACAAACCTTTAAGATATATCTTTATGAGTTCTGTAAATATATTTTATAGCATAATGTTTCACTACAATCCCTGACCTGGTTTTGAGCCTACTGTCCAGGTCACATAGCCTGCACAAGATGAGGGAGCCTCTTGAAAAGACCTATTTTAAAAAGGCAAAACCACTGATTCACCATCTTACCAGGGCCCGCAAGGTGAGCAGGGAATAGCAACACTGTACCCAACCCAAGGTGAGCAGGGAATAGCAACACTGTACCCAACCCAAGGTGAGCAGGGAATAGCAACACTGTACCCAACCCAAGGTGAGCAGGGAATAGCAACACTGTACCCAATCCAAGGTGAGCAGGGAATAGCAACACTGTACCCAACCCAAGGTGAGCATGGAATAGCAACACTGTACCCAACCCAAGGTGAGCAGGGAATAGCAACACTGCACCCAATCCAAGGTGAGCAGGGAATAGCAACACTGTCCCCAATCCAAGGTGAGCAGGGAATAGCAACACTGTCCCCAATCCAAGGTGAGCAGGGAATAGCAACACTGTACCCAATCCAAGGTGAGCAGGGAATAGCAACACTGTACCCAATCCAAGGTGAGCAGGGAATAGCAACACTGTACCCAACCCAAGGTGAGCAGGGAATAGCAACACTGTACTCAATCCAAGGTGAGCAGGGAATAGCAACACTGTACCCAACCCAAGGTGAGCAGGGAATAGAAACACTGTACCCAACCCAAGGTGAGCAGGGAATAGCAACACTGTCCCCAATTCAAGGTGAGCAGGGAATAGCAACACTGTACCCAACCCAAGGTGAGCAGGGAATAGAAACACTGTACCCAACCCAAGGTGAGCAGGGAATAGCAACACTGTACCCAATCCAAGGTAAGCAGGGAATAGAAACACTGTACCCAACCCAAGGTGAGCAGGGAATAGAAACACTGTACCCAACCCAAGGTGAGCAGGGAATAGAAACACTGTACCCAATCCTGCAAGTCATAAGAGGTGACTAAAAAGATTTAGGGCAGGCTAACAGGTCATGTAGAAAAATTCAGGCACACAATCCAACCAAATGGTAATATCAAGAATTAATAGGTGTCCTAAATGCCAAGATAGGATAGAATGGCATTGGTTATGAAGAGATCATGGGAAAACATAGACTAGGGGTAATGAATATAAGTTGAGAATTATTCACCAATTGTTGTGCATGGAATTAATATTTCTTAGACAGAAGTGTTTTTCCTCACCAAAGAATACAAAAAGCAACATGGACATCACCAGACTACAAAATGATCATATCTATATTAACAAGAAATTTAGATTATCTCTAAATGATGTAAAAGTGTTTATAGGAGCAGATGTAAATTCAGATCACCATAAGTAAAATTCAGTTGAAACTCAAGAAATGCATAAAATCTTATAAATATAGAACTCAATATAATGTAGGCAATCTCAGAAAATAAGGAACACTTGATGGACCTTTCATTTCTCTAATTCTAGCTACAAGGCTAGTTTGCCCTCCCTAACCTTTTATTCCCTCAATATTGATGCAAGGTAGCAGGTTGCCCCTCCCTAACCTTTTATTCCCTCAATCTAGCCACAAGGCAGTAGGTTTTCCCTCCCTAACCTTTCATTCTCTCATTCTAATCACAACGCAGCAGTTTGTCCTCCTTAACCTTTTATTCCCTCAATCTAGCCACAAGGCAACAGGTTTGCCCTCCCTAACCTTTTATTCCCTCAATCTAGCCACAAAGCAACAGGTTTGCCCTCCCTAACCTTTTATTCCCTCAATCTAGCCACAAGGCAGTAGGTTTGCCCTCCCTAACCTTTTATTCCCTCAATCTAGTCACAAGACAGCAGGTTTGCCCTCCCTAACCTTTCATTCCTTCAATCTAGCCACAAGGCAACAGGTTTGCTCTCCCTAAAGCAAAATCAAAGATAATGCATACAGATAAAACTACTATGGAGAAAGAAATATATGTTAATGAGGGAAAATTGGTGGTGGTGGAAAATTTTGAATATCGGGGGTAATTAATTACCAACAATGGTGACACAATGAAGGAAATTTAAAGATGAATATCTATTGCTCTTCAGAAACTAAAACAACTGAATAAATTTGGTAGTGGAACAGACAGAACTACAAAAATTTGATTTTTAAGAACATGCATCTTTCCCACTGCAATATAACCTGTGAGACTTGACCATTTACTAAACAAGCTTAACAGCGCATTAATGCCCTTGAATATAAATGTTATAGATGGGTTCTAAGACTATCTTGGATACAGAAAAGAACAAATGCATCCAAATGACAAGAACTGAATACTGAAGAAGGTTGGCTACTAAAGACTATAAAACAAAGAAAATTTAAATATTTTGGTCACTTGAAACGTCATGAAAATTTGCAGAGAACAATTATGGAGGGGTATATGCCTGGGAAGAGAGGAAGAGTAAGGCCAAAGAGAAGATGGGTGCAGGATATGGCAGATGATATCCAGATGGATGTATCGGGTGCGGGACATCTTGCTTATGACTGAGAAGTGTTCCAGAAAGTTGTTATGGGAGTGGAGTTCTGTAGAGGACATGCTACTGAATGATTAAATGAAAGGTGTTGTTCCCTATTCTGGCTACAAAGGAGCAGGTTTGATTCTCTGAGACTGGTCCCAGATTTTACCCTGTCAGATTTGAGAGATACTGCCATGATAGCTTTTAGGGTGAAGTAAACCCATCTAACACAGCAAGGCAGAAGAGTGCTGAGTGCAGACATAGTAGCTGTAGCTTGATGGTCACCTGCAGACGGTGATCATAGACAAAGTAGATCCATCTGTTTCTCTGGTGAGTGTGTAACACACACACACATGCACAATCAACATGTCAAAACTCTTACCTGTTCAGCCGAGGACAGAGGGCATGTATTGACTAAGTATGTGACCAGTTGTAGATGTTCCCCAGGGTGAAACAGTCGACCTTTTCCTTGACTATACAACCATTCACCAAGTAGTCTGCAAGTGCAAATGTACGATACATATAGTCTCTTAGATGAATAAACATGGAAAGAATTGGCAACTTTGAAGACACAATAAAGGTGCTTTGAAGATAGCAGAAAGAATGCAGAAGAAAATATAGACATCAATTCTAAGCAACATTGTTAATTACAGTAAAAAGAGTGACAAATATTACTCCACCTTCTGGTATGCCTTGTTGAACAGTAACACAGTGTCTCAGTTATCTGAGTTTCATTCTTGCCATATTGTTTATGAGGTAGTCTTTTATCCAGTTGTATATTCCCCATTAAACTGTGTTTCATCAGCATTAGAAGTACATTTTTCGATTCCATATCATAGGCTTTTTCCAGATTCCATTAATCCAGCATTACTTTCTCCTCTTCCTGAAACCTGATAGACCATTCATTTTGTGTGTCATGGGTATACAGCAGAAATCCTAGTTCGTGGGTCCAGTTGATTTGAATGTAAGATCATAGAAGTATCCCATAGGCAAACAGAAAACCAAAAAAAAAAAAAAAAAGGCAGAAATCGTGCTTGAGGTTCCATAAAAAAAAATCTGCAGTAAACTTACAAAACTTCTCCAGTTTTCTTCCATATGGCTAACAGGCCCTTCACAACCAGAGGCAACCCTTTACTTTCCCTCATGCTCATAATAGAATCACCACTAGGCCATCCAATTAAAATATTGCCATTATTTCTTTTCTTAAATCTCGCTACCAGTTTTCTACTGGTAGCAAGCAGATAAGTCAGACTGCGGCTTTTACTTGATAAGTTGTTATTCAAAACACAAATTTAACTATTGCATAAATGTGGCAGTTTTTGACATTTCAATAGGTTTCCATATATCCATTTATTGTCAAGGACTACAAAGAAAACATCCATTTCAGCATTACATTGGACTTGAGAGCATATTTTCAACTACATCTATTATGTCTTACAATTTCAAAAATGACATATGTACCTTTCTTTCTCAGTTATAATACGGGCATCCAAAATTTGAAGTGAAGGGCACCAGTTCCACACAAAAGGCCGGTAGTCAAATCCTGTACAACTAGTTAAGGAATTGTATCTGTCAGGTAAACTGAGGTAGTTGACATTACAATGGATAACATACTGTACAACATACAATAATAAAGGTGCAAAACAATAAAATGTAGTCATGAGTTATTTGTCAGCAACAACAGCAACATTTTTAGTGAAGTGTGATATTATTTAAAATGAGGTCACAGTTGGCTTGTGTGTCACTTGTAACGCTTGTTCTAAGTTGTAACTAATTCACTCTACAAATGCTTTCAGCCTGAAATTATATTTAAGCATATCCTTCAAGAATGTGTTATGTACATACATGAGATCTCAGATATGGCCCTCCTTTGCTTTGTAACATGCCCATAAAACACAAGAGATCAAAGCGGCCCTTAGATCAACACTAAAGTTTAGATATGAATCTGGACTGAATATGTGAGAAAGAAAGCAAGCATGAAGAAAGAAAATACAGGGTGTTTGTAAAGTCTCACTACACTTTGTATGTAGGTCAAATTTGAAAAATGAAGTACATTATGTCATCAAAATATGTGCTAATAAATTCATTAAATTAGTTACAATAGTCACTGCTATGGTCTAACACTGTTTTGGGGAAGCTGGAAAGTGCTAATGAAGTTTAGTTTAGTTTAGTCGACGGATAAGCATCACAGCAAATGGGTGTAACCCATAAGTGCTCCATTCTACTCCTAACTCAAGTCCGAGTCCAGAGAATCTCAGCTCAGTGCATGAAATCTGTAGCACCGGCGAGGATCCTGAAATACTTTGGGTAGATTTTTAACTCGAAAATTACAAATGAAGTATTCATTATAACAGGTGTTGGAAATGTCCACCACGGGATTCAAGACATGACTGTACATGTCTCTTCATATTGACAAATACATTCTGCAACGTGTCTGTTGTTATTTCCGTGTGTATCAACGGCCATTTCAAAACACTTGTTCAACCAAAATAATTCTTTCCTCCATTGATAACATTATTCTGTTTGGAGTGTGTTTGGTTGTGTGGTACTCCCTAGATAACCGGATTGTGAAGGCAGATATCCCAGGTATTACACTGAATGGATGTCCTCTTAATAGTGCATGGCTTTTAAGGATCATGTGGAGGCTTTGGTGGTGAAGGCTGGTAGGGGACTAAATGCATTGAGGACGATGGCAGCTACCAGGGTAGAGCAGAGGATGCTTTACAGGCTCTTTCAGCAGTTAATAATATCTGTTACTGAGTATGGTTTGGGGCTGCTGACAGTGTCGAAGAGCCAGCTTGAAAGGTTGGAGCGCATACAGAATGCGGCCATGCTGGTGATCCTGAGGTGCACAAAGGACAAATCAATAATATGTATAAGACATATCCTGGTGCTACTAACAATGGCGGATAGGCATAGGGTCCTTCAAGTCAAATGGTACCTGAAAGTTGCTGCAGATAGGGATCACCCCCTGCATGAAGCCATGGATATGGTCAAGGGTCATGGGCTAAGATGAAGCAGGTCTTTGATGGCACAGGCAGAAATATCTATATGTCAGGTGTGTGATCTAGAGACCATTCAATCGCAAAAAAAGAGTGGGTTGAAATGACTACATCTGCCTTATTGTGCACCAATACTCCAAAATGGAGGTGCAGATTAAGCCAATTTGTCCACCTGCTCATTTGCCAAGACACCAGCATGTCCTGGGGAAAAGATCCAATGGATGCTCCCTTTGATTCTCTAATTAAAGCACATGCCACTCTGCGCAAAGCATGCTTGTCTTCCTTAGCTGATATAACTGCTTCTTGTTTAAAGTACATATTGTAGATCAATCTAAGGATTGGTTGTTCTATCTTAATTGTTCTAGGATCTTACAGTGTATGTTCCATGGTATCCAGTCACAGGTTTTTCATAATCAATGAAACATACAAACAAGAGTTCTCTTGTGCAATCATTCTGCCTGTTAATAATCTTCATGTACTAAAGTGCATCTCTGGTTCCCTCCCCTTCCTTTAAGGAATCCAAACTGATTTTCAATGTACACTTAATGTTGTTTTATATTTTTTCACACAATTATCCTTAGTATTATATTTTAGACATTTGATACACTAGCCGGTCTCTGTTGCTTAGGGGTTAGTGAATGCAGTCTCATAATTCCCTGACATGCCAGGTCCAGGATTTAAAATCAGCTGCAGGCTTTGATTTAAAGGCTGAGATTTGTGTTGATTGTGATGATATAAGCGTCTGATATTCACCACACAGCAAATGAAAAATATTTAACATAAAATTGCCTAGTAAATCACTAATAGACAATAAATTCTAGGATTGATTCCAAAGTCATGTAAAAGGACATGGAACTAACCTGAACTTTTTTATACACTAAGTCTAGCCTTCTCATTTTGTCCTAGATGTTCCAGTTTTCCCACACTGAGCTTTCCACCATATTGCATTCTCAATCAATTCAAATTTTTATCTTTCTGTATGTGGTGGTCTTCATATTTTTTTTTCTTCACATTGATCTTTCATCCAATTTATCTAACATGGTTCATGTCTCTTATGGTTTTCAAGCTTAACTTTTACTGTGGATGTCTACTAATTTTCCTTCTCAAATCAGAGCCATGATAAATCAGAGCCATGATAAATCAGAGCCATGATAAATCAGAGCCAGATAAATGAATATGTTAACAAACTGACAAATGAACATAGTTGTATTCTACTCTTCGTCCAGAAGACATATCCAAGGATATTTGCTGTCAGATGTTTCAAGAACACATGGGTTTTCTGATATGGACAGTTGCTGAAGAACAGGTAAGCTCGACAAAAATGAAATCTGAAATAAATCAGAACAATTTAAAACATCATTAACGATAGTTCTTTAGAACAATTAAAGCATCACTTTTTGAGTATCTAAATGGTGGTATCACTTAAACAAGTACGTATCCTAGCTGTGTTGACGACATCAATGAACATTCTGTGAAAGTGTGATTTTGGTAAAACAAACATGAAATATTGAACTTGATTGTAGTTGTTGATGATCTCAAGGCTGATGAGTTGTCTACACTTGGCAGCAGAATGTCATACATATCATGTACAGAGAGTCACCTTGGCAGCAGAATGTCAAGCTTATCATGTACAGGGAGTCTCTGTGGCAGCATAATGTCAGGCTTATCATGTACAGGGAGTCTCCGTGGCAGCAGAATGTCAGGCTTATCATGTACAGGGAGTCTCCTTGGCAGCATAATGTCAGGCTTATCATGTACAGGGAGTCTCCGGGTCAGCATAATGTCAGACTTATCATGTACAGGGAGTCTCAGTGGCAGCAGAATGTCAGGCTTATCATGTACAGGGAGTCTCCATGGCAGCATGTCAGGCTTATCATGTACAGGGAGTCTCCATGGCAGCATAATGTCAGGCTTATCATGTACAGAGATTCTCAGTGGCAGCATAATGTCAGGCTTATCATGTACAGGGAGTCTCCATGGCAGCATAATGTCAGGCTTATCATGTACAGGGAGTCTCCATGGCAGCATAATGTCAGGCTTATCATGTACAGGGAGTCTCCATGGCAGCATAATGTCAGGCTTATCATGTACAGGGAGTCTCAGTGGCAGCATAATGTCAGGCTTATCATGTACAGGGAGTCTCCGTGGCAGCATAATGTCAGGCTTATCATGTACAGAGAGTCTCTGTGGTAGCAGAATATCACACTTATCATGTACAGGGAGTCTCCGTGGCAGCAGAATGTCACACTTATCTTGTACAGGGAGTCTCCGTGGCAGCAGAATGTCACACTAATCTTGTACAGGGAGTCTCCATGGAGCAGAATTTCACACTTATCTTGTATAGGGAGTCTCTATGGCAGCACAATGACACTTATCATGTACAGGGAGTCTCTATGGCAGCAGAATGTCACATTTATCTTGTACAGGGAGTCTCCGTGGCAGCAGAATGTCACACTTATCATGTACAGGGAGTCTCCTTGGCAGCAGAACATCACACTTATCATGTATAGGGAGTCTCTATGGTAGCAGAATATCACACTTATCATGTACAGGGAGTCTCCTTGGCAGCAGAATGTCACACTTATCATATATAGGGAGTCTCTATGGTAGCACAATGTCACACTTATCATGTACAGGGAGTCTCCGTGGCAGCAGAATGTCACACTTATCTTGTACAGGGAGTCTCCGTGGCAGCAGAATGTCAGGCTTATCTTGTACAGGGAGTCTCCGTGGTAGCAGAATATCACATTTATCTTGTACAGGGAGTCTCTATGGCAGCAGAATATCACACTTATCATGTACAGGGAGTCTCCTTGGCAGCAGAATATCACACTTATCATGTACAGGGAGTCTCCGTGGCAGCAGAACATCACACTTATCATGTATAGGGAGTCTCTATGGTAGCAGAATATCACACTTATCATGTACAGGGAGTCTCCTTGGCAGCAGAACATCACACTTATCATATATAGGGAGTGCCGGGCCCTATGTCTCGAAAGGCTCCAACCCCAACTACTGGAGGTCCTTCTCAGATGTCCTGTGGAGCCAGGGGACATGAGAATAGGATGACTGGCCTTACCAAACGAAGACTTAAAATAATGCACTGGAATGCGGAGGGAGTCAGCAACAAAAAAATAGAATTAGAAAAAATCTTGGACCAAGAAAAAGTAAGCATATGTTGCTTGCAAGAAACTCACCTCAATGAAAATATAGCCTTCAAAATCAGAGGCTACCAGTGTTACCGATCTGACCGAAAGGACAGGCGAAAAGGTGGGATACTGACCCTTGTAAGAAATAACATCATGGCTTCCCAAATCAAAGTCTACATGGAAGGGGCTGAGTATCAGACACTTAAACTTAAGACAGGTAATACAGATCTACATCTGATCAATTACTACTGTCCAAGTGACCGCCCACAGGCACTGGACACACTACCACTAAAAGAAAAAATGATTGTGTGTGGCGATTTCAACAGCCACTCGCAGAGCTGGGGCTATGATCACATGGACCAGAGAGGAGAGAGACTGGAAGACTGGCAGGATGAGAATAGATTCATGTTGATTAACAAGCCGTCCGACCCACATACTTTCTACTCGAGATCATGGCACTCTACAACTACACCTGACCTGGCTTTTCATTCACCAGACCTGGAGTGGAACATTACACGAATTGTTGGGAAACAACTTGGTGGCAGTGACCATCGGCCAGTCTTTCTAACCGTAGAAAATGAGCTTGTAAGTGAAAGCAGCACCCTCTCGAGGTGGAACTACAAGAAAGCAGACTGGGCAATGTACAAGCATCGCACCAGCATATTGGTTAGAAACCTGAACACTGAGAAAGACATAAATAAAGTAGTTGAAGAGTTTGGGAAATGCATACTACAGGCAGCGCGAGAAACAGTACCAAGAGGAGCCCGTAAACAATATAAACCCTACTGGAGTAGTGAACTGGAACAGTTGCATAATGATGTTGAAGTGTGTAGAAAGCAAGCAGAGGCCACACCCAGCCAAGAGCACCACAATAAATTCCAGCATGCAAAAGCCAAATTTCAAAGGGCCAAGCTGCAGGCTAGACGGAAAAGCTGGCAGGAGAAAACGGAGTCTCTGAACTTTGAAAGAGACACAAGGAAATTGTGGAAGCTAATAAAACAGCTTAATGACGAGGGCACAGGGAGAAACTCAAAAATTGCGCTACATAAAGATGGAAAAATCTTAACAAGAAAGCAAGCAGCTGACCATTTTGCGGACTCGTTCGCACAAGATAGCAATATCAAAATTAGTCCAGAGAAACAACAAGAGATTCGAGAGAAACGACAACATACAGGACAGAAGGAAATAGTACATGAGGTTCTGGAGGCACCCATCACAATCAGCAAACTGGAGCTAGCCATATCAAAACTGAAAATGAGAAAGTCACCAGGAGCTGATGGTATCTCCAATGAAATGATCAGGAACCTAGGAACAGAGGCCAAAACAAAGCTGTTGCAGATCTTCAATAACAGCTGGACCTTAGGCAGTGTTCCACAAGCCTGGAGAGAAGCAATCATGATACCCCTCCTAAAATCAGGGAAAGATGGTTCCATTGCCTCTAGCTACAGACCAATTAGCCTCACCAGCTGTCTCTGCAAAACACTGGAGCGCATCATCAATCACAGACTGCAGTGGTACATTGAAAGTAAAAACATCCTTGTGCCACAGCAGGCTGGCTTTAGGCAGTGCTACTCTACGGAAGATCAGACAACCTACCTCTCTCAAGAAATTGAGGATGCATTCCAAGAGAAGAAGCTGGTGCTTGCGGCATGGATAGATCTGAAGAAAGCCTTTGACAAAGTCTGGAAAGAAGGTCTGATGAAGAAACTGAGAAACTGCAAAGTCAATGGAAGAATGTACAAATGGGTGAAAGCATACTTGCACAACAGAAGAGCCCGAGTACAGATAGACGGACTCAAGAGCAAGAAAGTACTACTGCGTCACGGTGTCCCCCAGGGCGGAGTCTTGTCCCCCACACTTTTTCTAATCTTCATCAATGATCTTGTTGCTCACCTACCGCATGGAATTAAAGCGGCAATGTACGCCGATGACCTGGTTCTATGGAGCACAAATGAATATGCATCAGTGGCCACCAGATTGCTACAAAGAGCTGTAGATACATTTGCTGCATGGGCAAATAGATGGTGTGTCAGCATAAACACTGACAAGTGCAGCACCACCCTATTTACCCTCTCTCCAAAACAAAAGGCAGGGATCATCCAGATAAATGGAACACCCCTAAGAGAAGATAAAGAACCAACATACCTTGGAGTAACATTTGATGGCAAGCTGACATGGAGAAAGCACATCAACAAAGCAGTAGCAAAAGCCAGAAGGAAAATAGCCATCCTGAGAAAGCTAAGTGGAACCACATGGGGAGCCAGTACGAAAATACTTAGCAAAGTTTACCAACAGAGCATACGACCACACCTGGAATATGGGTCAACTGCGTGGTGTTCAGCATCAAAAACCACACTACAAGAGCTGGACAAGGTGCAAAATCAAGCACTTAGAATCACCACAGGAGGGATGAGATCAACCCCTATAGTGGAAATGGAGAAGATGGGGAGGACACAGGCACTGAGTGAGCGCAGAGATACGAAAACACTAATACAAGCAGAAAAGTTCCTCAGCTTGCCAGGCCACCCTATGAAGAACAGATTTGAAAACCTAGCTATGGGGCGGTTGAAAAGAAGTAGTTTTATCCACCAGGCCAAACGACTCTGCAGAGAAACCACTGATCTGCCCACAGTTGGTATCCCCCTAACAACTATTCCAGAGCGAACTCCATGGAAAGATGAGCATAGACTATCGTTACAAATCCAGACAAAAGTGAGAGGAATATTTGACAAGGAAGAACAGAACAGTGTGCAGCGCAGAACAGCCACTCTCAGCTTCCTTGATGAAGAATGCCCACAGGATCTCTGGATCCGAGTCTACACAGATGGGTCAGCACAAAATGCTGTTCGAAATGGAGGAGCGGGAATGTACATAGAATACCCAAATAATACTAGGGACACAGCCAGAGTACCGACAGGAAAGTACTGCCATAACTATGATGCCGAAATTGAGGCAATCAAGATAGCAACAGAGAAATTACTAAATAACAGCAATGGTACACAACCTGTGGTGCTACTAACAGATACAATATCAGTACTCGAGGCGCTCCTCTCTGGGAAATTGCCAGTACTAAGGACACTACTTTCTGAACTTAGCAGTCAGCATAAGGTCACCATACAGTGGATACCATCCCACTGTGGAGTACCCGGAAACGACAGAGCTGATCAATTGGCTAAGGAAGGAGCCAAAGAAGAACAGCCTGATGTGCCCGTTACATACCACCAAAAGAAAAGAATGATCAAATCAGTCAGAAAGCCACCAAAACCTGCTCAAGATGACTACCACGTTATGGACAGACCAGAACAAGTCATTATTCTGCGCCTCAGAACAGGACACAATAGATTACGCAACCACATGTATACAGAATTCAAGATTGGTGAAACAGCCATGTGCACATGTGGATTGGCGTCGCAGACAGCAGAGCACATACTCCAAGACTGCCCAAAATATAACATATCTAGGCAAACCTTCTGGCCTAGAGAGACGACTGGAAGATAAACTCTATGGACCACTGTGTGAACTGAAAAAAACAGTTCAATTCATGCAAGAGACGACATTGCAGATATAGACATATTTCAAGCGAACGAAAGAAGAAGAAGAATATATAGGGAGTCTCTATGGTAGCACAATGTCACACTTATCATGTATAGGGAGTCTCTATGGTAGCACAATGTCACACTTATCTTGTACAGGGAGTCTCCATGGAGCAGAATTTCACACTTATCTTGTATAGGGAGTCTCTATGGCAGCACAATGACACTTATCATGTACAGGGAGTCTCTATGGCAGCAGAATGTCACATTTATCTTGTACAGGGAGTCTCCGTGGCAGCAGAATGTCACACTTATCATGTACAGGGAGTCTCCTTGGCAGCAGAACATCACACTTATCATGTATAGGGAGTCTCTATGGTAGCAGAATATCACACTTATCATGTACAGGGAGTCTCCTTGGCAGCAGAATGTCACACTTATCATATATAGGGAGTCTCTATGGTAGCACAATGTCACACTTATCATGTACAGGGAGTCTGTGTGGCAGCATAATGTCACACTTATCTTGTACAGGGAGGATCCGTGGTAGCAGAATGTCACACTTATCATGTACAGGGAGTCTCCTTGGCAGCAGAATGTCACACTTATCATGTACAGGGAGTCTTTGTGGCAGCAGAATGTCAGGCTTATCTTGTACAGGGAGTCTCCGTGGCAGCATAATGTTAGGCTTATCTTGTACATGGAGTCTCCGTGGCAGCATAATGTCAGGCTTATCATGTACAGGGAGTCTCCGTGGCAGCATAATGTCAGGCTTATCTTGTACAGGAAGTCTCCGTGGCAGCAGAATGTCACACTTATCTTGTACAGGAAGTCTCCGTGGCAGCAGAATGTCACACTTATCTTGTACAGGGAGTCTCTGTGGCAGCAGAATATAACTTATCATGCACAGGGAGTCTCCGTGGCAGCAGAATGTCACACTTATCATGTACAGGGAGTCTCCGTGGCAGCAGAATGTCATACTTATCATGTACAGGGAGACTATATGGCAGCAGAATGTCACACTTATCATGTATAGGGAGTCTCCTGGCAAAGTGGGTACACTGCCTGCCTCAAGCTCCAAACGTGGGTACGATTATAGGCTATGTGTTCAGTTCTAGAGTGCAGTTCCCTCTTAGACTCCTTAGGTGTCATCACTGGAGCTACAGAGTTTGTGCTTTTCGCAATGCTTTCAGCTGCCACATTTGGAAAGTGGCTGAGCCATGTGGGATGAAACCCAGTGCAATGAAGTTGATCCTGTGGCCTCTTATACCTTGATTGAAACTTACAAATGTACAGATGCTCTACAGCTATGTGAGGGAGCCACAGAATGAGCTAGTAACTGTGGGGGGCAACTGTTCCCTGACTTGTGAAAGTGCAAGAGACTTGACGAGGAGGTATGCAGTTGTTTCAAAAGTGTGAGGACAGTGTGTGCACATGGGTGCATGTTTGGGATTGATAGAATTAACATGCCCTGTTTTAAACTGAGAAAAAATGGTTTTTTATGGTTAAGGCCATTGATGCTGCCACTGGCTTCAGGTTGGGGCATTTAATTAAAAACGAGTTTGGCGTGTTGTTCCCTTTAAGTGTCTGGTCAACCGGTCTTCTCTTGTATTGTTTCTGAGAACCTGTTGGACTATTCTCATACTGTAAGGTCTGTCCCCTTCCTGTTTTGTGCCTCTTGCTTTAGCAAGTCCATTGACTTTCTCATTTCCCATGAGGCCACTATGACCAGGACTTCACTGTAATGTTATACCAAACTTAGGAAATGTAATGTTAAATCAGTACTATATTATTCTTTTTATTATTCAGAAACATGAAGAACGACTAAAATAATCACTAATAAACTACAAAACATTTATTATATGGCCCCTGCACAGAAAAGAAAGACTAAAATGGTTTGACAGAATCCCTAGGCAGGGCTTAGTTACAGAACTAGGGAGATTTCAGTGAACCACATTTCAAATTAGGTCAGCTGGTCATAGCATATGCTCTATAGAAGAGTGTTGGTGGAGAGTCTAGACCTGGATTAGCATGAAGCTGGAAGGATTCCATAGCCACGCTACTTCTAGTCCTGTGTTGATGAACTAGTGGAGTCTAGACCTGGATTAGCATGAAGTTGGAAGGATTCCATAGCCGCACTACTTCTAGTCCTGTGTTGATGAACTAGTGGAGTCTAGACCTGGATTAGCATGAAGTTGGAAGGATTCCATAGCCGCACTACTTCTAGTCCTGTGTTGATGAACTAGTGGTATCACAGAAATGGTATATGAGCTCTGAAGTCACCAGCTATGGCAGTTTTCTTCAGTGTTGACTCCAAGTCCTGTTAACTTTCTACTGAGACTGGAGGGCATTAGATGTTGTGCAGGGTGTATAACTTTATTGACGGCTGATCAATGTTGCCAGTGTTTTTGGTTACAGTAGGCTGTTTTTTTTAACCAAGCTCCTGATATCTTGACATTTGAGGCATCCACATCTATAGTGAGTTTGCCTTGGTACATTGATTTCTTTCCATGGCTGGGTGGATTCTTGCAAAAGGGTGCCTGATATTCCTGCAGCAGCTTAACAAGTGCCACTGGTTTATTCTGAATTCCAGCTCTATTTAGCTGAGCTTTCACTGTAGCCGTACCATGTTCTGTATTCTATGCCTTTGCAATTTCTTCCACACACCCCCACATACACATAAAACATGGTGGCTCTCCATTTCCATCAGGCCTGAGTGGTTTTACCATAAATTCAGAAGTCAAAAGTTGGACAAGATCCAATGATAAGTGCAATGTCAGTCACATTGTGTTTTCACTGCAGCTGGGATATTGGGCATGGTCCAGTTCTCAGTCAGGTTTGGAAACATTCCCAAGTATTACCATTGCATGTTAGGGATCTTGTCAGCACGGTGAAGAATAGACCAGAACAGTTCGCAGATTTTTTTTTTTTGCGTTCGCTTGCTTTGAACTCAAGCGTGGTCCATACTCACTACTTCTAGTAGTGTTGGACTGAATTTTGCGTGTGGATTAGCTTTCCCTATTAACAGTGACCCTCGCTATCAGGTGAATCCACCCTGATTCTTCAGAGGTACTTGTAATTTACGTCCCCCCAAGTCAAGGACGATGGGTCAACATTTTAGTCCAAACTGTCCGGAGTAGGGGTTGAACCCCTTACCTCTGCATGAGCACATCGGATGTTTAAGAACACATGTTCATATCCATTCTACACAGGTGGCAGATGAGTGGCTCACCCACAGAATGTAAGTGCTCCAACCCACACTCATCCACAGGAATTAAGTGTTCAAACCCACACTCCTCCACAGGATTTAAGTGTTCAAACCCACACTCATCCACAGGATTTAAGTGTTCAAACCCACACTCATCCATAAGATTAAAGTGTTCAAACCCACACCCATCCACAGGATTTAAGTGTTCAAACCCACACTCATCCATAAGATTAAAGTGTTCAAACCCACACTCATCCACAGGATTTAAGTGTTCAAACCCACACTCATCCATAAGATTAAAGTGTTCAAACCCACACGCATCCATAAGATTAAAGTGTTCAAACCCACACTCATCCACAGGATTTAAGTGTTCAAAACCCACACTCATCCATAAGATTAAAGTGTTCAAACCCACACTCATCCACAGGATTTAAGTGTTCACACCCACACTCATCCATAAGATTAAAGTGTTCGTTCAAACACACACTCATCCACAGGATTTAAGTGTTCAAACCCACACTCATCCATAAGATTAAAGTGTTCAAACCCACACTCATCCATAAGATTAAAGTGTTCAAACCCACACTCATCCACAGGATATAAGTGTTCAAAACCCACACTCATCCATAAGATTAAAGTGTTCAAACCCACACTCATCCACAGGATGTAAGTGTTCAAACCCACACTCATCCATAAGATTAAAGTGTTCGTTCAAACACACACTCATCCACAGGATTTAAGTGTTCAAACCCACACTCATCCATAAGATTAAAGTGTTCAAACCCACACTCATCCACAGGATTAAAGTGCTTAAACTCACACTCATCCACAGAATGTAAGTGTTCAAACCCACACTCATCCACAGGATTAAAGTGCTTAAACTCACACTCATCCACAGAATGTAAGTGTTCAAACCCACACTCATCCACAGGATTAAAGTGCTTAAGCCCACACTCATCCACAAGATTAAAGAGTTCAAACCGACACTCACCCACAGGATTAAAGTGCTTAAACTGACACTCATCCATAGGATTAAAGTGTTCAAACCCACACTCACCTACAGAATGTAAGTCTTCAAACCCACACTCATCCACAGGATTAAAGTGCTTAAACCCACACTCACCCACAGGATTAAAGTGTTCAAACCCACACTCATCCATAGGATTAAAGTGTTCAAACCCACACTCACCTACAGAATGTAAGTGTTCAAACCCACATTCCCCGGGAAGGTTAACCCGGTCAACAAATGCCCGCAGAAGTCGGATGTGTCGTCCTAACGGCGCAAGAACGCAGCACTGCTGTAAACAGGCACAACGCAATCACATCCGAAAAAAAAACTCCGGATGAACGAAGAAGAAGAAGAAGAAGAAACCCACATTCACCCACAGGATTAAAGTGCTTAAACCCACACTCATCCACAGAATGTAAGTGTTCAAACCCACACTCATCCACAGAATGTAAGTGTTCAAACCCACACTCATCCACAGGATTCACAAACAACAACAGCATTAGGGAGCTCCAAACTGTTCCGACCAGATTTACCACCTAGACGAACCTATAGCAAACTCTGTGAGATCAGGGTCACCACAAGAAGGTGTTGCCACGGAAACATCTGTACAGGAAAGGTCACATGCTGGAAGCTTACAATTAAGAGCACAACAGTAGCTTCCATGGCTGACACTGTACCTTGGATCTGAGAGGCTATTATCTTGCATGTCAACTTCCATCTATGTAAATGGGACATCTGGGTTCACTACATTCAACACTTTAAAATCAAGATCAGAAGCTCTATTACTGTAGAAAAGATTGACCACTTATTCCTGTGTACACGCAAGTCTACAACAAGTGATCGCGCCAGCATGTTTGTTTTGTTTTTTTATTTATTTATTAAGTGATTCAGTGCCAACAGTAATATATCACCAAATGTGACCTCCCATTTGGGCAGAAGGACAAAACATCGCCATACCAGGGCATTGTGTTATTTGTTTTGCTTTCGTGTATCTTCTGCAGTTGTAATGCTCAGTGAATGGACATTTACATTATACTTGTTCATGTGACTGTGTGCCATGTTTGGCCCAAACCTACTTTTTGTTTGTCATGAAACAGTTAATAGAAGTTACTAATGCATTCAATACATTGCTGTTTACAGACAACCAACGCAATTCCATTATTTGTGTGTGTGTGTGTGCAGTGTAGCCTTCTTTATGATAAATTTTGTGATGAAGTCAATACCTCGTTTAAATCAAAGATGCTGTTGTCTGCAAGGGACAGAACTCCAATACTCTGAGGAAGGCAAGTTGTCACTGTTTTCAGGGTTGAGATGTTGTTACTATGAAGAAGGAGGGTCTGGAAAAGAAGGAATCATTTAAATACATTAAGAAAACAATTTTTAAACATGTCAACAAAACTGGAGTATTCATAAATTGGTGAGGGAAAAGCAAACAATCATTAGTCAATGTACAAACAGATCTGATGTGTCTATAAATCACAATTTCACAAACATCTTCAAATTACTTTCCTGGATGACGATTATATTCAGATTAATATCTTCATGTTACTTCCATCGATGATGATTACATTCAGATTAACATCTTCACATTACTTCCCTGGACGATTCAGATTAATATCTTCATTTTACTTCCTTGGACGATGATTACATTCAGATTAATATCTTCATTTTACTTCCCTGGACGACGATTACATTCAGATTAATATCTTCATTTTACTTCCATCGATGATGATTAAATTCAGACTAACATCTTCACATTACTTCCCTGGATGATGATTACATTCAGATTAATATCTTCATTTTACTTCCCTGGACGACAATTACATTCAGATTAATATCTTCATATTACTTCCCTGGACGACGATTACATTCAGATTAATACCTTCATATTACTTCCATGGACGACGATTACATTCAGATTAATATCTTCATATTACTTCCCTGGACGACGATTACATTCAGATTAATATCTTCATATTACTTCCCTGGATGACGATTATATTCAGATTAATATCTTCATATTACTTCCCTGAGGTTCCTGAGAAGAATACTCAATGTATCAAGAAGAGATAAGATCAGAAATGAAGAAATCAGGACTAAAGTGGGGGTTAAAGCAGCATTAGATTTTATTAGAAAGCAGCAAGTCAAATGGTTTGGCCATGCAAGTAGGTTACCAGTCAACAGCATGCCACAACAAGCAATGATGTACAGACCAGATAGAAACAGAGGAAGAGGCCGACCACGTAAACGTTGGATGGAGGGAATAGCAGAATCCATGGGAATGTCGATATATGAAGTCCATAATCGGGCACTCTCACGAAGTTTATACTTCACCTCGACACCGCTAGGTACAAGAGGAACATGATGAGATGAGATGAGATGAGATTACTTCCCTGGATGATGATTACATTCAGATTAATACCTTCATATTACTTCCCTGGATCACTATTACATTCAGATTAATATCTTCATATTACTTCCCTACCGGTCTCTCTGGCCGCGGGATTACAACACTTTCTCTCCGTAATCCCGTTTATCACGCAGTCTCGTAGCGGGCGAGAGCTGGGAGCGGTTCTACCCCCACTGGTGACTTGCGGGATAAATGAGCTGGCCGCTCAGAAAGCAATGGCAAACTACTGAGCGTAATCTTGCCAAGAAATCAACAGACAGCTGAAAGATGCTGCTGTTGACAGTGATGTCCTGTAAAGGATAAGTGAATTTAAAAAAAAAAAAATTACTTCCCTGGACGACGATTACATTCAGATTAATATCTTCATATTACTTCCCTGGACGACAATTACATTCAGATTAATATCCATAATGTAGCTGATTCAGTCACAGGATTATTAATCTGGAGCTAGAATGGGCTTTATTTATAATTACTGAGACTGAACGGGTCAAGGGTAATGGGACAAACAACATCATACCTGCATTTTTGTCTTCAAGCAGGAATTGGTTAGCGGGCTCCGTGGCGAAGGGGTTATGGACATAGTTCGTAATCCTGCATACCCATGTTCGAAACACAGCTGCAGCGGTTTGGCAGCAGACCCGCCTAGTGTTGGTTTTTTTTTTTTTTTTTTAATTCACAAAATGGTATTGGTGCCGGTCATTCAGAAAGCAATAGGCTAATACAAGCAGAAAAGTTCCTCAGCTTGCCAGGCCACCCTATGAAGAACAGATTTGAAAACCTAGCTATGGGGAGGTTGAAAATAAGTAGTTTTATCCATCAAGCCAAACGACTCTGCAGAGAAACCACCGATCTGCCCACAGTTGGTATCCCTCTAACAACTATTCCGGAGTGAACTCCATGGAAAGATGAACATAGACTATCATTACAAATCCAGACAAAAGTGAGAGGAATATTTGACAAGGAAGAACAGAACAGTGTGCAGCGCAGAGCAGCCACTCTCAGCTTCCTTGATGAAGAATATCCACAGGACCTCTGGATACGAGTCCACATGGGTCAGCACAAAATGCTGTTCGAAATGGAGGAGCGGGAGTGTACATAGAATACCCAAATAATACTAGGGACACAGCCAGAGTACCGACAGGAAAGTACTGCCATAACTATGATGCTGAAATTGAGGCAATCAAGATAGCAACAGAAAAATTACTGGGTCCCAGCAATGGTACACAACCTGCGGTGCTATTGACAGATGCAAAATCAGTACTCGAGGCGCTTCTGTCTGGGAAATTGTCAGTACTAAGGACACTACTTTCTGAACTTAGCAGTCAGCATAAGGTCACCATACAGTGGATACCATCCCACTGTGGAGTACCCGGAAACGACAGAGCTGATCAATTGGCTAAGGAAGGAGCCAAAGAAGAACAGCCTGATGTGCCCGTTACATACCACCAAAAGAAAAGAATGATCAAATCAGTCAGAAAGCCACCAAAACCTGCTCAAGATGACTACCATGTTATGGACAGACCAGAACAAGTCATTATTCTGAACCTCACAGGACACAATAGATTACTAACCACATGTATACAAAATTCAAAATTGATGAATCAGCCATGTGCACATGTGGATTGGCGTCGCAGACAGCAGAGCACATACTCCAAGACTGCCCAAAATATAACATATCTAGGCAAACCTTCTGGCCTAGAGCGACGACAATGGAAGATAAACTCTATGGACCACTGTGTGAACTGAAAAGGACTGTTAGATTCATACAAGAGACAGCATTGCAGTTATAGACATATTTCAAGTGAACAAAAGAAGAAGGAGAAGAAAGCAATGGCAAACTACTGAACTTAAACTTGCCAAAAGATCACAGCAGCAAAAAATGCTGGTGTTGACTGTGACATCCTGTAAAGGATGTGCAACTAACTAACCATTAATACCACACAATTCCGTGATTTTAAAAATCCAGTGGTATTTTGTGTTTTCATTCCTGTTATAGTATTTATTTGTTGATACATGGAATGTGACTCTTTTCCATGGTTTGTCCCAATCTCTGTGTATTACTGATTCAGCCAGATTTCTTTAGCCACTTTGCATGTGTTGACTATTTCTTTATTTATTCTATAATGTAAAAAATGTAAAAATTTAGAAATAAACATCTTAATAGGGGACTTCAATGCAAAAGTAGGAAACCAAGGAGATAGATACACAGTAGGAAACTACGGTTTAGGAGAGAGAAATGAAAGAGGATACAGACTTGTAGAGTGGGCAAAAGAGCAGGAAATGATTGTAGGAAACACCTGGTTTAAGCAACACCCAAGAAGATTATGGACATGGAGGAGTCCTGATAGCAGGATTAGAAACCAGATTGATTACATTTTGATTAGCAGAAGATTTAGAAATGCACTAACAATAGCAAAAACAGTTCCCAGTGCTGATTGTTATAGTGACCACAGATTACTTACAGGAACATTGAGGATAAAGTTAAAGAAAGTCAAGTATAAAACAGGAAACACTAAATATGATTTGTGTACATTGAGTAACGACAAGGAAATACAAAACAAATTCAACATAGAAGTACAGAACAGATTTGATATATTGTCTGATCTAGAGATCCTATTCCAGGATGTGGATGATCAATGGGAAATGTTGAAGAATTCAATCAGTTTGGCTGCAGAAACAACTATTCCAAAATTAAAGAAGATGGGTCGTAAGAAATGGATGACTGAAGAAATTTTACAACTAATAGAAACAAGACGACTCAACAAAAATAATTCTGCCAAATATGAAGAAATTCACAGACAAGTCAGAATATTATGTAAGGAGGCAAAAGAAGCATGGCTTGAGAAAAATTGCTTAGAAATTGAAAAACAACACAACAGTCAAAATACCAAATTAGTGCACAAAAGAATTCAGGAACTTACTGATAAAAGAACAAGTACATCAGCAGGCTGTCTAAAAACTAAAGATGGCAAAATCATAATAGAAAAAGATCAGATTCTACATGTATGATCAGACTATATGAAAAACTTTTATGATGATAACAGAGATGAACAGTATGATATTCGATTTAATAATGAAGGACCACCAATTTTGAAGATGGAGGTTCAAATTGTTCTTAAACATATGAAAGCTGGCAAGGCCCCCGGTTCAGATAACATCACAACAGAAATGATTAAAGCTTTAGAAGAATATGGAATAGATCAAGTCACCAGACTGCTGAACTCATTATATGATACCGGACATATACCTTCTGAATTATGTAATTCTGAATTTATTGCAATCCCAAAGAAATCAGGAGCCTTGGAATGTGATCAACATAGAACAATTAGTATAATGAGTCACATCACAAAGATTTTGCTACGAATTATCATGCATAGAGTGAGGAAGAAAATACAACCTGAAATAGAGGAAGAACAATGTGGGTTTGTAGAAGGAAAGGGTACAGTAAATGCTGTGTATATGCTGCGTTCAGTTATTGAACGTTCTATAGAAGTAAACAAAGATATACATCTTTGCTTTATTGACTACACAAAGGCTTTCGATAGAGTAAGTCATGTCAACATGGTAGATATGCTTGCAGATCTACAAATTGATGGGAAAGACATTAGACTTATAAAAAACATATATTGGAAACAACAAGCTGCCATAAGGATTGATAATGAAGTGGGACAATATCAGCCTATTAAGAGAGGTGTTAGGCAGGGATGTGTAATGTCTCCAGATCTTTTTTCCCTATACAGTGAAAATATTTTCAGAAATGTAGAAGATATAAATGGAATCAGCATTGGAGGACGAAACATCAATAACATTAGATATGCAGATGATACAGTATTGATTGCAGACAATGAGCAGGATCTGCAACAATTAGTAGATGCGGTTGTTGCACACAGTGAACAACTGGGATTAGAATTAAATTGTAAAAAGACACAGATTATGGTCGTCACTAGGAAGAACGAAATACCACAATGTAATATACAAGTAAATGGGAATATTCTTCAACAAGTGAATCGGTACAATTATCTCGGAACAGTCATAACATCTGATGGGAGATGCCTTGTAGAGATTAGAACAAGAATCGCCATGGCGAAAGTAGCCTTTAGCAAGATGAAAAACATACTGACCAATAAAAAGATGTCAATTGAAACGAGAAAAAGAGTGTTAAGGTGCTACATAGAACCTGTTCTTTTGTATGGATGTGAAACTTGGACAATGAGTAGTCAAGCTGAAAAACATCTGATGGCTGCAGAAATGTGGTTTCTGAGGAAAATGCAAAGAGTACCATGGACAGACAGAAAAACCAATGACCAAGTACTACAGGAGACAAATGAAAATCGTAAATTGATTAGAGAAATTAGACGTAGACAGTCAACATTTTTTGGACATGTTATGAGAAGAAATAGATTGGAGAACTTAGTGACAACTGGCAAGATCGAAGGAACAAACCAAGGGGAAGACTGAGAAGTTAATACCTGGATGGCTTGGCCACATGGCATGGTCGAGGCAGGAACACTGAACAAATGGCGAGTCATGACCGCCCACGCTTTCCGGCATAGCACATGATTGATTGATTCTAATATATTCTTCTTTATCTTGTTTTTTCTTTCTTATTTTAGCCATTTTCTGCAGAATTTCACTGCATCCATTTCTTTTTTAGCGATGTTATGTTTAGTTGATATCTGTTGGATTGGTTCCTGCAACATGTCTCATTGTTCGTCAATAGTCTGTGTTATCTCCATGACATTATGTCTGTTCTGTTCAGTAACGCTATATCTTTCCCTAATTTCTTTGTGCGTTTTAAGTAATACTAGACCTAACTTGATGTCCTTTGGGGTCTTCTTAATAGTTTTAAGTTTTAACCTTATCATTCCTATAACTGGCACATAATCGCCTTGTCCATCTGCTTCTGGTCTAGTTTTTGCTTCTACTAAACTGCTTCTGAATCTCTTTGGAATCAATTTGTAGTCAATTTGATTGCGAGTATTATTTCCGGGGCTCTTCCATGTGTATAATCATCGAGGATGGTGTTTGAACTAGGTGTTTCCTGTTATCATTTCATGATATTCTGCCCACACTATTAATCTGTCACCTCTCTCATTTCTATCACCTTGGCCATAGCCACCAGTCACGCCGCTTACTTTTTTGTTGTCTACATTGGCACTAAAGTCCCTGAGTCAACTGTCTGTCATTTACTGACTACAGTACCTTGCGGTGTAGGGCGGGGCGGGGGATCTTGAGCCTCAGGAATTAAGGCCGCCTGGCTAGTGCAGTCACCGCAAACTTTGCAGGTTAAGATTTTCTTTTTGCCCCTGACAGATAAACATCTGCACCTTACCGAGGATTCAAACTCATGTCTCCCGAAGGAGAACCCAGCATTCTTAGCTACTCAGCCAGCCGCTCCTCTGAGTCCCTGAGTATCATTGTTATTTCAAAATGTTTGCATTGGTCCAAAGCCATGTTTAACTCATAAAACATATCTTTCTTCTTCTGTGCTGTTTACTGTTGGAGCCTACGCCTGTATTATATTAATATCCAGAGGTTTGCCATGAAGTTTCACTAACAACACTCTATCTGAGATTGTCCAAAATCCTTTAACTGTCCTAGAGCTGTCATATGTTTCACTGTCACATGTTTCACTGTCACATGTTTCACTGTCACATGTTGCACTGTCACATGTTTCACTGTCACATGTTTCACTGTCACATGTTTCACTGTCACATGTTTCACTGTCACATGTTTCACTGTCACATGTTTCACTGTCATATGTTTCACTGTCACATGTTTCACTGTCACTTGTTTCACTGTCACTTGTTTCACTGTCACATGTTTCACTGTCATCATGGTAGTTTTACAGAGACTACAATGTGAGTTTTCTGTATTTCATCTAAAACGATTCATTTCACTTTGCTTTCATATATGCTAAACCAGTTCTGTAAAATATGACAGGCAATAAATTATGCAATACATTGTTTGTGTCTTCACTATTCAGATTGACAACAGACAAACATTGGTTTGAATTTCATACAAACACAACAATTCCTGATCTACATAACACTGAGACAAAATGATGCCACATTTAAATGACAGCAATGAAAGTCATTCCAGACCTTTAAGTTATTCAGTGTGCTCAAATCTGAAATCTGAGTGATGTCATTATCAGACAGGTCCAAATAGTGAAGTTTCCCCTCTTTAGGCAGATTCTCAATGACCTGAAATGGTGTATGAAATATATTTATTGTCATGTGTGGATGGTCATGATGACTGGGAAGATCAGCAGTAGCAGAGGCAGATCCAGAGAAGTGAAGGAATATCAACAATAGAGTTGATGCTGGATGGTCCTAGACAGTGGCTTGAAGGAATATCAACAATAGAAATTATGCTGGATAGTCTTGGATAGTGGCATGAAGGAATATCAACAATAGAGTTGATGCTGGATGGTCCTAGACAGTGGCTTGAAGGAATATCAACAATAGAAATTATGCTGGATAGTCTTGGATAGTGGCATGAAGGAATATCAACAATAGAAATTATGCTGGATGGTCTTAGACAGTTGCATGAAGGAATATGAACAATAGAAATTATGCTGGATGGTTTCTTCTTCTTTTCGTTCATCCGGAGTGTTTTTTCAGATGTGATTGCGATGTGTCTGTTACGCGCCCTTGGGCCGAAACCCGTAGGCCAACACATCGACTTTAGCGTGCTTTTTTGACCAGGTAGCATTCCTGGGGGATGGTTTAAGATAGTTGCATGAAACAATATAGCTGATGCTGGAATGTCCTAGACAGTGGCATGAAGAAATATCAACAACAGAAATGATGCTGGATGGTATTAGACAATGGCATGAAGGAACATCAACAATAGAAATGATGCTGGATGGTCCTAGACAGTGGCATGAAGGAATATCAACAATAGACATTATGCTGGATGGTCTTAGACAGTGGCATGAAGGAATATCAACAATAGAAATTATGTTGGATGGTCTTGGATAGTGGCATGAAGGAATATCAACAACAGAAATTATGCTGGATGGTCTTAGACAGTGGCATGAAGGAATATCAACAATACAAATTATGCTGGATTGTTTTAGACAGTGGCATGAAGGAATATCAACAATAGAAATGATTCTGATGGTCTTAGACAGTGGCATGAAGGAATATCAACAATAGAAATATGCTGGATGGTCTTTGTGGCATAGACAGTGGCATGAAGGAATATCAACAATAGAAATTATGCTGGATGGTCTTTGTGGCATAGACAGTGGCATGAAGGAATATCAACAATAGAAATTATACAGGACGGTTGTAGATAGTGGCATGAAAGAACATCAACAATAGAGTTGATCCAGAGCACCAAGGCCCAATATCTGTGAAGAGACATGATTATGAATGCCGTTTGGCAAGGCACATGTCAAGGATGGTTGATTGTGTTAACCCTTTGTCATCTGCATTCATCACAAAGCCAGTTACAATTCACTGTTTTGGTCAAATCTGTGACTTAGTTAGTGCATCCCTGGTTGCATTTCTTAGTATTTCTTTGGTACCAATCATATTCAAATATCATCAACAAGTGCCAAACCAGCTGGCTTAGGCGTTCATGGCTCTCCACAGATCTCGGTCTTTGGTTTTCTGGATCAAATCTGCTGATGATATTCCCCCATGCCACCGTCTCAAATCATCCAGCATAATTTCTCCTGGTCTGCCTCTGCCTCTCTTCCTCTCGATCTTTCCAGTTGACATGATGTTCAGCAATGTCTCTCTTCTCATCACATGACCAAAGAAAGCTGGTTGTCTCTATCTTATTATTGTATGTAATATTCTAGTATCATTAGCCTGTTTCAGGCAATCAATGTTAGTTACTTTGGCAGTCCAAGGAATTCACAACGTTCGTCTCATTACTGTCAATCAATACCCCTGCACACAGACGAAGATGACTGTATGTGTCTCTGGCGTATTTAATAACTCCAAACATCATGATGTGTGCACCTCACCTGCTTCAACTTGTCTCACAATGCTCACTGAGTAGCTTAGTAGACACACTGGAGTATAGTCTTGTGGTTCCAGTCAGAATAGCACTGCCAATACCGCCATCACTTCAATTGGTAGACTGATTGTGGTTATGGCAAAATCCCCACAGGCTTCCTTGACAGTTTTCTACTCGCACAAGCTGTGAATAGCCATGCACAATGGTGAGCAATTGTGACACCCACACAGTGAGCTTTCGATTTGGAAAAAGTGTCCTAGTGGCACGAAATGGAATATTGCTTGGATAGCAAATCCATTACATGGAAAGTTCGAATCGAAAGCTCACTGTGTGGATGTCATCTGCAGACTGCATTCTTCTGGTTTCAGGAGGAACAGCCTGTGGTGACTGAAATGTCCAATATATGGAATTGAGGCTAAGCAGCCATGTGCAGGATGTGACGAATCCTTGGGTGAGCCCAGTACCCGAGCACTGTGTCGGCTCTGCAATTATGGAAGCCTGATTGGATGGCGGGGAATGCCCATGATCTGCCCCTGCCTTCCCTTGAGGACTGACCGGGATGTCTTCGGCTTTTCTAAATGGGCTAGCTGGGATGGGGGATAACACCACAACAGTGAGAGTCAAGGGTCCTAAGAAACCCCGGGAAGGTTAACCGGGTCACCAAATGCCCACAGAAGTTGGATGTGTCAGCCTAACGGTGCAAGAATGCAGCTTTACTGTAAACAGGCAAAACGCAATCACATCCGAAAAAACTCTCTGGATGAACGCAGAAGAAGAAGAAGAAGAAGAAGAAGAAGAAGAAGAAGAAGAAGAAGAAGAAGAAGAAGAAGAAGAAGAAGAAGAAGAAGAAGAAGAAGAAGAAGAAGAAGATTCTGGTACCCAATGGGCTTACCTTAATAGAATTTGAAGCCAAGTCTAGCCACTTCAGCTGAGCCAGACTGTCTATGCCCTCTATAACTCCAATGCTGTTGTTTGACAAGCTGAGGACTGTGAGGGAGTTCAGCATGTGCAGCCCTGCCATGTGCACTATGTGGTTGTTGACAGCAGACAGCTGCAAGAGAGTCACAGTTTATAAACATAACAATGTACAGGCTCACCTATATTTCACCACTAATTCAGGATAATTCTCGCCCGGGTGATGTGATTATCTACACGGATGGGTCGGTGTTGAGGAGAGGTAGGAGAAGTGCCTGGGGGTTCTTAGCAAAAGCTAATGGTCGGTGTTTGGTGCAGGAGAGCCTGGCATATGATGACACAACATCTAGCTTAAAAATGGAGGTGGAGGCGGTCAGTGCAGCTTTCCTCTGGATAGAGAACACAACACATACACACATTGTGATTGTAACTGACTCAGAAAGCATGCTGAGGAGGGTGAAAACAGGCAAGCTTCGTGCAGAGTGGCTTGCTTCGCTTCGGAGGTCACGGGTAGCAAGCATCACCTGGATCTTTTCTCCGGGGCATGCCGGTGTGCTGGGGAATGAACAGGCGGACAGATTGGCTGGCTTGGCAAAACTTGGTGGAGTATTGATGCATGACAAGACAGACGTGGTTGCGGCCTTGTGGGAGCACGTGTACACCTCGGAGGAGCAAATGGATCACCATAATCTGGTAGGAATGAGACAGCGAGATGTGACGAGGGGATCTGGCCGACGATCGACGCTCAGAGGAAAGGCGAGACGGACATGTAATCAGATTGCTACTGGAACTATTAGTGTTGGAACTCTTCGATAGCTGCTGAGGATGGGGACGGAGCACTTATGGGAATGTCCCGAATGCTGTGATGTCGGTTCCTAAATCAATCAATCAATCAATCTAAGTGTCATGAGTTCAACATGATCCAGTGTTTTATGTTTTATACTAAAACATAATTGTACTTCATCTACTACACTCTCTAAGTGTCATGAGTTCAACATTGTCATGTGTTTTATGTTTTATACTAAAACATGATTGTACTTCATCTACTTCATTGTAAGTGCTTTTTATAAACCTCTTTGCCTCATAGGTTATGGCTATGTCAGGCTGTGGTAGTCGTCCACCCTCTTTTGCTAGTCTGTCAGCCTTTTCATTTCCAGGTGATGGGATCCACTGTATTACAACTTTTTTTTTTTTTTTTAGCCTGCCATTGATAATGCGTTCCATTAATTTTCCTACACAGCTAAGTAGACTGATAGGTCGATAGCCATTTGGTTCTTCCAGGTCTTTTCCTTTCTTTGGGACTGGTATTAGTATAGCTTCATTCCGTGTCTGTGGGACTATTCCTCTCTTCCAGCTGTTATTTAAGACTGCTAGTAGTTTCTTCTTTGCCTTGGTGTCTAGTCCTATTAGCATTTCATTTGTGATTCCATCCTTTCCTGGTGATTTCTTCTTTTTCAGGGTATTCATTGCCTGTTCCATTTCTTCCATTGTTAGATTTGCCTTCATATATTCTGCTGCTGTCTCTGTATTACTATGATGTATCTGTTTGTCTTTGATTGCTTTCTTCTATTCAGTTGTAATATCAATGTGGTTTGCACTGGCATAGTGTTCCATTAGTGCATTTGCAGCCTTTTTTCCTGTAAGCAAGGCATATCCTTGTTTAATTGTTATTTGTTTGTTTCTAGGTCCTTCATTGTTCATGGCTTTCACTAGTTTCCATAGTTTGTTTCCATCCCTGTCAAAAGTTAGGTTTTCTGTTTTTTCCCTCCAACAATCTCTTGTTGTTTGATTTACTGTTCTCTTATATTTTGCTGAGATGGCTTTGAGAGAGATGTTCGTTTATGTTGTTTGTTCTCTCTCTGCTGTCTTCCTGGCATCTTCAACTTTGTCCTCCAAAATTTGTAGTTCTTCAGTCCAGTATGGTTTGTAATTTTTCCTCGCTCCTCTAGGAATAGACTCAGTGGCCGCCTGTATTATTGCTCTGTTTAGACTTTTCACCATTTGCTTCATGTTGCCATATCGTGTATTTATGTTTTCACAATATATTTGTCTGTTAGTATGGCAAATCTGTCCCAATCTGCTCGTTTGTAATTCCAGCGGGCCACAGGCTTTTGCTCCTGTGGAACATACTCCATATTCATTACAAGCTTGACTGGTCTGTGGTCACTACCTGCTAATTGGTCAAGCACATGGCAATCGATTTTGTGGAGGATGTCTCCTGTGCAGAAAGCTAAGTCTGGAGTAGAAGTGGTAAACCATCTTCTGGAGTAGAAGCTCGGTGTGTCATCCGCTTTGTTGAGTAGATGGAGATTTGAGTCTATTTCCCAGTCCTCCACTTCCTCTCCTCTTTTGTCAGTATCTGGGTATCCCCATCTTTCTGAACGGCTATTAAAGTCTCCGACAATAATGCGTTTTGTGTCAGTAATTTTCATGTTTGAGAGTGTAAGGTCCTTATCTGCTGGGCTATACAGATTGTAGATTCTTATTTTCACGTCCTTTATCATTATATCAACACCTATAATTTCCGTTTGGTTGTCAGAGATCAGATACTTCGTTGCAAGGTATTGTATTTCGTGTAAGTATTAGAACTCTTCTTTTGTGTCCTTTGCGGTCGAAACATGTGGCCTGATATCCTCTGACTGAGAAATTGCGGTTGGCGATGAGGTGCGTCTCTTGAATGCATGCCACATCTATTCTATCTTTATGAAGACGATGTTAGGGAGACTTTCTTGTTATAAACTCCTTCGGCATTCCACTGTAGTATGTTGAGTGTCCGGGGTGTTTGGTCAATTGCACTTAACCTACTCCTCTGTGCCTTGACTCCACAGCACAGGGGAAGGTGACCACCAGTAGTCATGGGTGGACCCCCTCGAGGCAGGGGGCTCAGCACTATCACCGCCTGATGGGACTTCGTGGGATTAGCACCATAACGATTAATTTCCATCTGTGGCATCATGAAATGACAAAGTTACGTTGCACTGCTTTGTCAAGCCTGTGGCTCAGTATATCCGATTTCGACAAGCATTTTTCGGGATGCTTTCCCTAGCCTTTGACTGTCCCCAGTCTACCTACAAGGCAGCAGGTTTGTGTGTCTCTTTGTCTGGTCCCTCTCCCTTGACCTGTCCGACATGGGTGACCCTACCAGTAGCTGTGCTACCGTCGGTATAGCTCTTGGGGTCATTGGAACGTGCAAGCCCCTCTACCTCGTCAAGGTGGACACACGGCAGAGGGGATACTATATTCAAATTGTCTGACGTCAAGATACTAACCCAGTCCATGCTATTAAATATTGATAAAAGTTAGTGGAAAAAATGTGAGGACCATGTGTTGAAAGAGGAAGATGACTATTGGAGAAAGGATGGATTGAATTTTATGTAACCGAGAGCAGTCATCAACCTACTGGAATCGTGCGACACAGATTAAGGTCTGGGCAGATCGCAGACTTTAATCCACATGCACACCTACTGGGATATTTTTGCTCCAACTATTCAGAAGAAGAATTGCAGACCCTTAACATGACAGCATCGGCACAAACAATACAACTTGTCAAAGGCAATAGTTTATATTCCACAGGATGAATTTTCAATTTCGTAAGCCCTCGACGGTGACAAACAACTGGCATTGAAAAAAAAAAAGCTCTAACCACATTGAATAACAACAGAAGAGTACTACTGCGGTGGGAACTGACATATTGTCGCATAAAAAGAAACGTGAGAAGAAACACGTTGTCAAATGAGGGGACAACACACGAACATACAAATCAATCTATAAACTTCAATTAAAAGAGGACCAACATCTTGACCGTTAAGAAGGAAGTCCACTACAGAGACATTCACAACTATATTCATCGTGCAAAACAGGTAACCATGTTCCATCTCAGCAGAGCAGAGAATGCACCCACTTCCATACCAATCTGGATACACCTTGTGTTGTCACCTGAACTGGCGGGGCATTACTGTAAAACAAGTTTGTTAGCGAGAAGTCATTAGTTTTTCACCAAAACATCAAAGAAATGTCGCCACTTGCCATGATTTACGTAGCTTTTGTTCCTATCAAAGACATATTCCTTGGGTGGGGGTAAATATAAGATGGCAGGAAAAATTTCATAACGATGCAACAGACAATTTTCACATTTGATCGTGAATGAAGGCACGCAAATGTGAACAGACTATAGTTCAACATTGTCCTGTGTTTTATGTTTTGTATTAATAATTGTGCTTCATCTACTACACTCTCTAAGTGTCATGAGTTTAACATTGTCATGTGTTTTATATTTTGTACTAAAACATAATTGTGCTTCATCTACTACACTCACTAAGTGTCATGAGTTCAACATTGTCTTGTGTTTTATACTAAAAGGAGCAAAGAAGGTTAAAACTGAGGACACAGCAAACATTATTTCAAGACACATGGCTTTAGAAACATTCAGAGTAAAACTTAGCAAAACCATACCACTCACATGTATTCTCCCCTACACATGTTCCCCTATTCCCCATACAAATGTGTTGTTCTCCCTCACATCCACATGTATCTCCCCCACACCTGTGTTCTTCTCCCCATGCTTGTTCTTCCTACTTCCACACCAAGATCTCCTGTGCATTGCTGTTTTCTCTCCCACACCTATGTTCTTCTCTTCCACTGCTCTTTTCTGCCCCACACCTATGTTCTCTTCTGCTGCTCTTTTCTGCCCCACACCTATGTTCTTCTCCACCATTGCTGTTTTTCTATCCAACACCTATGTTCTTTTCTTCATGTCTGTTTTACCTCACCCCACATCTAGCTTATCTCTGCCACTTCTGTTTTCGCTCCCACACCTTCTCTTCTCCCTCACTTACTACTGTTCACTTCTACACTTATGTTTTTCTCCCACACAATAAGAATGGCATTGGGTTGCCAACAGCAGAGTAGCACTGGGATCCGCAAAAGAAACAAAATCTCTCCCAAACATGTTTTTCTCCCCATAGCTAGTTTTTTTTTCCTCGAAAACTTATGTTCTGCTCCCTCATTACTGTTTTTCTCCCCAAACACACGTTTTATCCCAATGACTGTTATTCTCTTCCACAACTGTGTTCTTTGTTTCTGTATTCCTCTCCCCCACATCTGTGTGTTTCTCCCTATATTCATGTTCTCTCCCAAACTTCCACAGCACAACTCTCTGAGAGAACTGATCAAGAATATACATCAGTGCAACGCATCCTACCTGACAAAGACCAGGACACACATGTAATCCATCCAGTTTTGTTAGGTCATTGTTGTCCAGTATCAGCGTCTTAGGCTGGACATCTCCTGACAACCGTATGCTGGTCAATCCTTGTCCCTCCAAGTCTAAGATCTCAGACTCTTCATCAGTGTGGACATCTTCGGTTTTTGATGTGCCTGTGAACCAGTCAGAGAGTTTAAAACAATTATTGAATTCTAAGAATACTAAAGAAAAACACTTTTTGTTTCTACTAAAATTGTTTGAAGTAAATATTGCCATTAACATACCACGGAGCATCTAAGTTTTTAAAACAAATTCTTATAAACTGAGTGTTTCAAATATTGCTATAACAATTGCTTCTTCTTCTTCCTTTTCTTCTTTTGCCATGAGCTACACATTGATGATTCTATCAGCCAATTTTGGTCCCACTTTACTGCACAGGCACCAATGAATAATATTAATATTAGTAATTCATTTGGTTGTTCTCTATGTTTCTGATTCATACAGTAGTACTGATTCAACAACAGACTCATAAAATATGATGAGAAAGATTTAGACAGGCATGTTTTGGACAGAGTAATAGGCTTCCATTCAATAATCAAAAATAGAGAGCATCTGTTGGATGTTTTCCCCATGATATGCTGGTGTGGTGGGTGTGACATTATGATGTTTGCGCCAATACACCTTTCTGAATTAGCAGGAATACGACCGCCTCAACATTTGGAATTCTTACAGTAAAAGCCCCTACTCCAATTTGACTGCACAAAAAATACACCCCCCTCAACTTTCAGAAGACAGCTGCAGAACACCTGCGCGACCGGATAAAATCTGATGAAATCTCTGGCGCCAGGAAAAGAAAAACCCAAATAGAGTGGTTATGACTGTTGTAGCTGGGGAAATTAGCATACGCTTATTTAAATGAGACATTAGCATATGCTTATTTAAATGAGGAATTAGCATAAGCTTATGTAAATTGAATGGACTGATGTAACGAGCATCTAGATTTCAAATGTTAGTGGCAGTCGGCCAGAAAACCTTGAGGTGGCAAGATGTGGTGTTATTTAGAGGAATTAATATATAGATAAATTCTACATTCCTGGAGACATTGGTGAGTCAATGCTCATAATAAATAAACTTACATTAGAGGATAGAGTAAAAGGATTTGAACCTTTAGTAGTGCTCTCTCTCTCTCTCTCTCTCTCTCTCTCTCTCTCTCTCTCTCTCTCTCTCTCTCTCTCTCTCTCTCTCTCTCTCTCTCTCTCTCTCTCTGATAATAGAGGTAGGAATTAGATTTAGAGAAATACTCGGAAGATATAAGTGATTCTTTCCTTGACTAAGAAAATATCGAATGAATATCTGTCTTTGTTCATATTACGCTCATTATGAAAGATGAACTTCTAATTCATTCAGAGTCTTCATGCTTAGTTTATGATTATGAGAAGAGCTATCAAGATACTTTTCTGCACTATCACTTATAATCTCTTTATATATATATATATATATATATATATATATATATATATATATATATATATATATATATATATTAAAAGGAGAATGTGTTCTTTATATATGTATTAATGTATAGAGTAATTAAGAAGGAGTTTTCTCTATGAAGGTATAAATATGTGAAATAAAAATGTGATGTTATGTGGCCATTTACCCTGAAGAAAGGAAATATTGCCAGGACAGTGCAGTGGTGTCATTCCTGATGACAGTCACCCAGTAAACTAGGCAACTGGGCCCTGTGAACACGGGAATGATTACCCTGCACAATGCAGGAATGAAGGAGACATGTCTTGCCGATATGAGAGTTGGATGCTTACATCGGATGTTTGTGAGGGAGAATTGGTCACATCTAATTTTTGGAGTAACGACACCGAACAGGAAAAGGTTTGGCTAGCCTGCACCTGTGTAATAATCCCTTCCCCTTCTCTTCCCTCCCCCTCCCATTTTCTGTGAGTAGGGATATATGTTTTTGGTCCATGTTTTCAACAGGGGATGGTGGTCTTATGGCTTACATGGGGTATGTTCCTGAACGAGGAATATCATCATCAGTAGGGTCAAAGTCCTCAGAGAAGGATGAGGGAATTTGCCTTTCTATTGCAGGAAGAGCGAAATACCATTGAACAGCACTGACCCATCCGAACTCAGAGTCACCCCAGCCTTATAGACCTAAGTTAAGTACCATAATGATACCCTCAATAATAGCAACGGCCAACAACATTTGTAACCTGCTTTCCATGGATCCTGACAGATTGAAATAAGAGACATTATAGTGTATCACTTATGATGAAACAGAGACATTTTAGTTGATCAATTGTGGTGAATCAGAGATATTTAATTAATCAACTGTGCTGGCTAGTATAACTACTTATTTCTTGCTTACTGACTTTAGTTGTGAATCATTGAGATGTCTACTGAGTATCACCCTTCCCCATCATGCTTTTCCATTATAATATTATAATGTATAACAAGGAGTTGTGTCATTTTCTTGTGGACTTTTATCTAATTTTGTGAGTTGAAGGTGATAATATTACATCATTTAAGAACATGTCTGGAGAGCAGAGTGTGGCCTGAAGACTACATGTTTTCAGTTACCCAGAGTGAGCTTACTTCTCTCTGACTGTGGAGACGTTCCTGTGGTCTCCTGGCCATCTATTTAGAAACCTTACCTTGACGAGCCATTTCTGGTTTTCTGTTAGTAATAGGCCTCACTGTTTGGGACATCCATATTCCCTTTCTAAATCTACTTACCACAGTGGGAAATAAGCAGGTGGACAGATTGGTCGTAGGGTCTACGTTTTTAGTTTTGCTGAATTTTACCGGAGATTTTTTTGCATTAATTTTTTGTTTCTTGTTTTTGTGTCTTCAATTTAAGGATATATAGAGTACTCGTGACGTTACATTCCTCGATTATTTCAAGATCGCAATAAAACAGAAACTGATTACTGAGTATTGTAGTTCCCTTCATTGTCTACGAAAGTATACATCTTGGCTTCTCAATGCAACCAGGTGCGGGGAAAAAAAAAAAAAAAAAAAAAAAGCAGCAGCAGCAGCAGCAGCAGCAGCAGCAGCAGCAGCAGCACCAGCAGAAGCAGCAGCAGCAGCAGCAGCAGCAGCACCAGCAGCAGCAGCAGCAGCAGCAGCAGCAGCAGCAGCAGCAGCAGCAGCAGCAGCAGCAGCAGCAGCAGCAGCAGCAGCAGCAGCAGCAGCAGCAGCAGCAGCAGCAGCAGCAGCAGCAGCAGCAGCAGCAGCAGCAGCAGCAGCAGCAGCAGCAGCAGCAGCAGCAGCAGCAGCAGCAGCAGCAGCAGCAGCAGCAGCAGCAGCAGCAGCAGCAGCAGCAGCAGCAGCAGCAGCAGCAGCAGCAGCAGCAGCAGCAGCAGCAGCAGCAGCAGCAGCAGCAGCAGCAGCAGCAGCAGCAGCAGCAGCAGCAGCAGCAGCAGCAGCAGCAGCAGCAGCAGCAGCAGCAGCAGCAGCAGCAGCAGCAGCAGCAGCAGCAGCAGCAGCAGCAGCAGCAGCAGCAGCAGCAGCAGCAGCAGCAGCAGCAGCAGCAGCAGCAGCAGCAGCAGCAGCAGCAGCAGCAGCAGCAGCAGCAGCAGCAGCAGCAGCAGCAGCAGCAGCAGCAGCAGCAGCAGCAGCAGCAGCAGCAGCAGCAGCAGCAGCAGCAGCAGCAGCAGCAGCAGCAGCAGCAGCAGCAGCAGCAGCAGCAGCAGCAGCAGCAGCAGCAGCAGCAGCAGCAGCAGCAGCAGCAGCAGCAGCAGCAGCAGCAGCAGCAGCAGCAGCAGCAGCAGCAGCAGCAGCAGCAGCAGCAGCAGCAGCAGCAGCAGCAGCAGCAGCAGCAGCAGCAGCAGCAGCAGCAGCAGCAGCAGCAGCAGCAGCAGCAGCAGCAGCAGCAGCAGCAGCAGCAGCAGCAGCAGCAGCAGCAGCAGCAGCAGCAGCAGCAGCAGCAGCAGCAGCAGCAGCAGCAGCAGCAGCAGCAGCAGCAGCAGCAGCAGCAGCAGCAGCAGCAGCAGCAGCAGCAGCAGCAGCAGCAGCAGCAGCAGCAGCAGCAGCAGCAGCAGCAGCAGCAGCAGCAGCAGCAGCAGCAGCAGCAGCAGCAGCAGCAGCAGCAGCAGCAGCAGCAGCAGCAGCAGCAGCAGCAGCAGCAGCAGCAGCAGCAGCAGCAGCAGCAGCAGCAGCAGCAGCAGCAGCAGCAGCAGCAGCAGCAGCAGCAGCAGCAGCAGCAGCAGCAGCAGCAGCAGCAGCAGCAGCAGCAGCAGCAGCAGCAGCAGCAGCAGCAGCAGCAGCAGCAGCAGCAGCAGCAGCAGCAGCAGCAGCAGCAGCAGCAGCAGCAGCAGCAGCAGCAGCAGCAGCAGCAGCAGCAGCAGCAGCAGCAGCAGCAGCAGCAGCAGCAGCAGCAGCAGCAGCAGCAGCAGCAGCAGCAGCAGCAGCAGCAGCAGAAGAAGAAGAAGAAGAAGAAGAAGAAGAAGAAGAAGAAGAAGAAGAAGAAGAAGAAGATAATACTCTGAAAATTATTTTTCATGGCTGATTAATTTTTAAGACTAAATTTTGTTAATGTTAATGTTGCATTGCTTTGATTATCAAAACTGAAAATGAGAAAGTCACCAGGAGCTGATAGTATCTCCAATGAAATGATCAGGAACCTAGGAACAGAGGCCAAAGCAAAACTGTTGCAGATTTTCAATAACAGCTGGACCTTAGGCAGTGTTCCACAAGCTTGAAGAGAAGCAATCATGATACCCCCTCCTAAAATCAGGGAAAGATAGTTCCATTGCCTCTAGCTACAGACCAATTAGCCTCACCAGCTGTCTCTGCAAAACACTGCAGTGAATCATCAATCACCCCGGGAAGGTTAACCCGGTCAACAAATGCCCGCAGAAGTCGAATGTGTCGGCCTAACGGCGCAAGAACGCAGCTCTGCTGTAAACAGGCACAACGCAGTCACATCCACCAAAAAAATCCGGATGAACGCAGAAGAAGAAGAAGAAGATGAGATGAGCTTCTTACTACTAAAACTTTATTGTGTTTAAATGAACATCTTAGCAACCATATATCATTGCATTTGGGGTAGTGAGACTTAACTGCTCATGTCATCTATAATTAGTAATTAATGAGTAATAATTAATGGAAGGCCATTTGTAATTGCTAATTAGGTTGCAGCACATCCTATCGAAAAAGGAAAATAACCACGGGTCCATAGCATTATTCCGCATAATAAAATATACATCTTGCCAGACTTTTAATCTAACATTAATAATGCACAGGGTAATTAATGAATAAGTAATTAATTAGCGGTCACTTTTAATTGTTAATTAGGTTGTGATGCATCATATCTAAAAATAGATTACACGAGCAGTTAGGCTTCGCTACCCAAATCACAGTGATGTATGGTTGCTAGTATGTTCGTTTAAAAATAAAAAAAGGTATAGTAGTGAGAAGCCAAAGTTTGATCATTTCAGCTCTCATTTTGACTGGGACACAAAGCAAACCTGCTCAGTGAGCGGATTCCAGAGTATTTCTTTGTTCAATATCATTCATTCATTCATCCTCTGCATTGCCGGTAAATGTAAGTGGTCATGTTTCGCCATCTCACTCGATCACTAGTCATGGATCAGCTCAATGTTCTTGTCTCGGCCATACCACGTGGACAAGCCATTCAGGTATTTACTTCTCTGTCTTCTCCTTGTTCTCTTCCCCTCAATCTTGCCAGTTGTCACCAAGTTCTCCAATTTATTTCTTCTCATAACGTGCCCAAAAAATATTGACTGTCTATGTCTAATTTCTCTAATCAGTGTACGATTTTCATTTGTTTCTTGTAGGACCTGGTCATTGGTTTTCTCTCTGTCCATGGTATTCTTTGTATTTTCCTCAGAAACCACATTTCCACAGCCATCATTTGTTTTTCAGTCTGTTTGCGAAAAAGGAAAATAACCACGGGTCCATAGCATTATTCCGCATAATAAAATATACATCTTGCCAGACCTTTAATCTAACATTAATAATGCACAGGGTAATTAATGAATAAGTAATTAATTAGCGGTCACTTTTAATTGTTAATTAGGTTGTGATGCATCATATCTAAAAATAGATTACACGAGCAGTTAGGCTTCGCTACCCAAATCACAGTGATGTATGGTTGCTAGTATGTTCGTTTAAAAATAAAAAAAGTTATAGTAGTGAGAAGCCAAATTTTGATCATTTCAGCTCTCATTTTGACTGGGACACAAAGCAAACCTGCTCAGTGAGCGGATTCCAGAGTATTTCTTTGTTCAATATCATTCATTCATTCATCCTCTGCATTGCCGGTAAATGTAAGTGGTCATGTTTCGCCATCTCACTCGATCACTAGTCATGGATCAGCTCAATGTTCTTGTCTCGGCCATACCACGTGGACAAGCCATTCAGGTATTTACTTCTCTGTCTTCTCCTTGTTCTCTTCCCCTCAATCTTGCCAGTTGTCACCAAGTTCTCCAATTTATTTCTTCTCATAACGTGCCCAAAAAATATTGACTGTCTATGTCTAATTTCTCTAATCAGTGTACGATTTTCATTTGTTTCTTGTAGGACCTGGTCATTGGTTTTCTCTCTGTCCATGGTATTCTTTGTATTTTCCTCAGAAACCACATTTCCACAGCCATCAGATGTTTTTCAGTCTGTTTGCTCAATATCCACGCTTCACATCCATACAAAAGTACAGGTTCTATGTAAATGTAGCATCTCAACACTCTTTTTCTTGACACTCAAATATGGATATCTTTGCTTAGAACTGACATACAAGCATCACTGAAGTACCGTTGGATCTGGTTTTTCCAAGCCTATTTATCTGTAGTGGTCTCGTTAATAAATACAAAATTTTAAAAACATGATCAAACTACCTATATTAATATATTATTTTTGGCACTCTTCCGACAGACGGGTCTAAATAGTTCTGCAGTGAATAAGTGATTAGGGTTAGGGTTAGGGTTAGTGTTAGTTATATAAAATTATTCACTGCAGAACTATTTAGACCCGTCTGTCGGAAGAGTGCCTTATTTTTGAACATTGTATTTAAATAGTTATTTTTTAAAAAATATTTATAACATTGTTTTGTAAAAAGTTGCCAACAGCTATACAATTCTGCAGCAAGTGAAGCACCTATAATAAATATGTTTCTTCTTTCTCCATTCAATTTTAAATTGCAGTAGTTATACGTGAGATTGTCAAAGGATGGACATATTGTTTACCTTCGCGATCCGCCATCTTGAACGTTTCCCGCGGTAACTTCCTGCCAGCCGGAATGGAAATAAATAACACTGTGATATTATATAATTCAAATCGGCAAAAGTTTAATTAATATTATGTGTAATAATAAGCACTTTTCAAATCTGCATCTTCAAATAAATAAAACGCATACTCTTTATTTTCCATTTGATATGCTCATATGCATTTGTAGCTAGATTTGGCAACATTTTACAGCCATCACTTTCGCATTAAATTAAAGACATTACACATTTGAATTGTTGCCCGTGTGTTGCCGGGGCCCATACGGGGGAGCAAAGAATAGTAACACTGTTGCCTACCATGCACGTCGTAAGAGGCGACTAAGGAGGCTATGGTTCCGTCGCCCTGCTACTGAGTGAGTGCGTGGCGCGACACAGTGAGCTGTGAATTTCCCGTGGAATGCTTTTGCATCTGTCCGCTGTTGTTTTTCGCGTGAACTGCATGTTCGGAACGATGACGGCCGGCTGTTGCTGGATTGACTGGTTTGCCTTTTCGGTTCACGAGTGCATTTTTCAGGAGACTCCTGGGAGTCGTCGCTGTAGCTACGGAGTTCGTGCTTTGTGCGGCGCTTTCGGTGGGTCCCCCTGCAGAAAGAGACCAAGCCATATGGGATAAACCCCCAGTCAATGAAGTCTTTCTGGTGGCTGCCGTTCTTATCGACGATGAACTGTATTTTTCGTGGAGGACTTTTGTGTTGGCATTCTGGCGGCGGCATTATGCAGTGTACCTGTGTGGACTGTTGGCTTGCCGACACTCCTGTCTATTCCATTGTTCACATGGGACAGTGAGGAGCATTTTGTGATATTCACTGGCACAGGAACGGGGCAATATGGGGACGATCCGTTGCCGTTAAGTTGGAACCACGACTAACTAACTAACTAACTAATTGCTGAGGAAATTCTTGAGACCATTGAAATAGCTTGAGAAATAATTCACTTCGTATTAACATTCATCGGCACCCATAGTGAGGAATTGAAAGAATCAGAAATCAGAGGACATGCTAGTTAATATAAAGATCGATCACTGGGCACAACGGGATTCGAACATCTCTAGACTAGATGGCGGGAGCCTAGTCTATTCAAACTGAGAGCAAATATGTAGGAGACCTCCATTATTTGGACTCTTCCCCCTTGTTTCACCCTTAACCTAATGATTTTCATGAAAGGAACGTCCATTGCGGTGTAATTTTCTTGGTCTAGCGTAACCCTTATAAGACATTTGTGCTTGGTGAAAAACGGGTTGGAGGTCAACACACACTTCTAATCTAACCAAGAAACAGAGGTAATCCAACACAAAGAACACGCTAAAATCAGAGTGGAAACAAGCAAACTCTTCCTCGACATCCTGCAACATAAGTGGCATTATAAATAACGAGTCTGAACTCGTCAAATGCTTTGCAGTCACAAAGTACACATAGTCCTCTGCAAGAAATGTTGCACAAAAATGCCGAAATACATCAGACTATATACATAAACAAAGATAATGCATACAGATAAAACTATTGTGGAGAAAGAAATATATGTTAATGAGGAAAAATTGGAGGTGGTGGAAAATTTTGAATATCTTGGGTCATTGATTACCAACAACCGTGTCACAATGAAAGAAATTAAACGACGACTATCAATTGCTCTTCAAAGACTAAACCAATTGAATAAATTATGGAGTGGGACAGATAGAACTAAAAAATTTGATTATTAAGAACATGCATCTTTCCCATTGCAGCATACGTCTGTGAGACATGGACACTTACTAAACTTCCAAGAGAAGAAGCTTGTGCTTGCTGCATGGATAGATCTGAAGAAAGCCTTTGACAAAGTCTGGAAAGAAGGTCTGATGAAAAAACTTAGAAACTGTAAAGTGAATGGAAGAATGTACAAATGGGTGAAAGCATACTTGCACAACAGAAGAGCCCGAGTTCAGATAGACAGACTCAGGAGCAAGAAAGTACTACTGCGTCACGGTATTCACCAGGGCGGAGTCTTGTCCCTCACACTTTTTCTAATCTTCATCAATGATCTTATTGCTAATATACCGCATGGAATTAAAGTGGCAATGTACGCCGATGACCTGATTCTATGGAGCACAAATGAACATGCATCAGTGGCCACCAGATTGCTACAAAGAGCTGTAGATACATTTGTTGCATGGGCAAATAGATGACGTGTTAGCAAAAAAAAAAACACTGACAAGTGCAGCACTACTCTATTTAATCTCTCTTCAAAACAAAAGGCAGTGATCATCCAGATAAATAGAACACCCCTAAGAGAAGATAAAGAACTTACATACCTTGGAGTAACATTTGATGGCATACTGACATGGAGAAAGCACATCAACAAAGCAGTAGCAAAAGCCAGAAGGAAAATAGCCATCCTGAGAAAGCTAAGTGGAACCACATGGGGAGCCAGTGGGGCAATACTAATCAAAGTTTATCAACAGAGCATACTACCACACATGGAATACGGGTCAACTGCGTGGTGTTCGGCATCAAAAACCACACTGCAAGAGCTGGACAAGGTGCAAAATCAAGCACTTAGAGTCACCAAAGGAGGGATGAGATCAACCCCTATAGTGGAAATGGAGAAGATGGGGTGGGCACAAGCACTGAGAGAGCGCAGAGATACGAAAACACTAATATAAGCAGAAAAATTCCTCAGCTTGCTAGGCCACCCTATGAAGAACAGATTTGAAAACCTAGCTATGGGGCGCTTAAAAAGAAGTAGTTTTATCCACCAGGCCAAACGACTCTGCGGAGAAACCACCGATCTGCCCACAGTTGGTATCCCCCTGACAACTATTTCAGGGCGAACTCCATGGAAAGATTAACATAGACTATCACTACAAATCCAGACAAAAGTGAGAGGAATATTTGACAAGGAAGAGCAGAACAGTGTACAGCGCAGAACAGCCACTCTCAGCTCCCTTGATAGAGAATACTCACATGACCTCTGGATCCGAGTCTACACAGATGGGTCAGCAGAAAATGCTGTTCGAAATGGAGGTTCGGGAGTGTACATAGAATACCCAAACAATACTAGGAACACGGCCAGACCACCAACAGGAAAGTACTGCCCTAACTATGATTCTGAAATTGAGGCAATCAAGATAGCAACAGAGAAATTACTAAATACCAACCATGGTACACAACCTGTGATGCTACTGACAGCTGCAAAATCAGTACTCGAGGCGCTCCTATCTGGGAAATTGCCAGTACTAAGGACACTACATTCTGAACTTAGCAGTCAGCATAAGGTCACCATACAGTGGATACCATCCCATTGTGGAATACCCGGAAACGACAGTGCTGATAGATTGACTATGGAAGTAGCAAAAGAAGAACAGCCTGGTGTGCCAGTTATATACCACCAAAAAATCAAATCAGTCAGAAAGCCACCAAACATCTGCTCAAGAGGACTACCACATTATGGACAGACCAGAACCACTCATTATTATGCGCCTCAGAACAGGACACAATAGATTACGCAACCACATGTATACAGAATTCAAGATTGGTGAATCATAACAGACACTGTTGGTTGGTTGGAGACTTGACGCTATTGTGGATGTGAAATGACAAAGTGAGGCAGAGGTGAACAAAGTAAGAAATGCTATTTTAGCTAGACTTCGAGAAAATCCATGTATTGTTGAGAGATTGTACAATGGAGGGTTGGTGTAGCAGACATTGTGGTATGAAAAGTTGAAGATGCCAGCCCTGGGAAATGGCCTCTTGATGACGAATACTCAGATGATATCGAAACTATCTCAGGTGGAGCCACTGACTGCATTGCCATAAATGTTGTTATGACTGTTTCATTGGAGCTCATGTACAATGAAGGTTTGGAGTTCTTGGTATTATGGTATGGGAGAGGTGTGAAGCTGTCTGTAAAAAACAGAGACATTTTGTGGTAACAAATGAAACACCAAAGGTGTGGAGCGATGCGTGAGTAGTCTGATAAGTGCTTCTTTAGCTGATACTCTGGAATGGTAAGCTGAAGCTTTCGGTAATGTAAAAGGGGGAAAGTGCTGACGTTGTTGATTATGTAGTGTGATATACCCTTTCAGATAACAGTTCAAGCCAATCTTGACATAACTACAGAAACTATATTTTTTCCTATTTGGTTAACAAATTTTACTACTTTATAAGTTTGGACGACATATGTATAAGTTTGGTTGAAATATGTCTTTACTTGACAGATACAAATTTTTCTTTTAATTGTTTAACAATGTTTTCTACTTTTCATAAGTTTGAACGAGATATTTATAAATTTGGTCAACATTTTAGTTGATTTGGCTATCATTTTTTCCAACTTTTAATAAGTTTGGTTGAAATATGTCTTTCTTTGACCACAATTTTTTTTCTCATTTGGCTAACAAGATGTCCTACTTTTTTTATAAGTTTGGTTGAAATATGTCTTTACTTGGCCAATATTGTCTCCCATCGGGCTTACATATTTTTCCTACTTTTTATAAGTTTGATTGAGATATTTCTTGATTTGTCCAACATGATTCCCATTTGGTTAACAAATTTTCCTTTTTATAAATTTGGACGAGATATTTATAACTTTGGTTGCGATACGTTTTTACTTGCCATATATGTTTTCCCCATATGGTTAACAAATGTTACTACTTTTTATAAGTGTGGATGAGATATTTATAAGTTTGTTTGAAATATTTCTTTACTTGGCTAATTGTCAGCGTGTTGGATCTCTAGGGGATCTCGTCTCGGGCTCAAACAGGCAACAATAACTCCGTTAAATATAATATAACAGTATTTATTGTATTTAGGCATACAGTGCGTTGGCGCAGTGGGTTTAACAAGCCCGCACTCATAAGTTGCTTATCACAGAGGTTTAACATCACACATGATTATAACAAACATTCTAAGCAAACTATCTAGCATATGTCTATGACCCTAAAACACATGGGTCTGAACTATTAAGTCACTCTAAGGCAGGCCCTGTTGCCTCTTCGATGTCCCGTCTGTCTCTGCCGGTTCACACGTGTCGCAATCCGACACGGGTGGTAACTCTGTCCGAGTTCCTCGTGGACCCCGCAATAGGCGGGCCACATCAGTGTCCACGGAGCAGTGGACTCACTGACCAGTCCTTCGAGAAGGCTCTGGAATACTCTGGCCTTCGAGGGTCTTACTTCTTTCCCTTGGGCGGGAGTTGTAGCCCTTTGCTAGTGGCTATTAACTTATGTTGGTTTACCGTATAATGTGAGGCTGTGACACTAATACTGCTTTCCCATTTGGCTAACAAATGTTCCTACTTTTTATAAGGTTGGACGAGATGGTTTTATTGAAATATTTCTTACTTTGCCATGCCTATTTCTTACTTTATTTTCAAGCATTCCTTGCTCCAAAAGCTTATTTTTGTGTGATATAAGTATAGATGTATAGATAACCATAGATGTAAACAGGTCTTCCATATGCGCCCCACTCAGGTCTTGTTTGTTTAAATGCATGTCAAATGCATAATAGCTAAACATACGGGTTTGAAATGACTCATAGTGACTTGTCGAATGTATAGTAACAAATTTGCCGGAGTTAGTACGTTTAATGAGAAAACCAGAAAAGTGCTCATATCTGTTGATCTTGTCCCTGGCCACCCTCTCTTTGTTAAGTGTATAATGTTTAGTGACAGCCGGTCTTATGACACTCAGATGAGCGTCTGTTGGTTGCATAGACATCTTTCTTGTATCCGATCCGCTTCCTCTGCTATCATTTGATCATTATTGCATTTGTTTCTTAGATTTTTTTTGTGTCTGATGGTGTTTTCTTTTTGCGTGATGAAGCTGAGAGTGTTGTAGTCATAGGTTGTTCTGTTGAGAATGTAGTGTCCATAGTTGTTAATGAAGTGGATGTCTGATGATCTGTTTGCATGTGTCATTGTAGGTTGTCTTTTCTGTTGTATAGATTACAACAGCGGTGGCATGTGTTAGTTTCGGTGTTGTGAACTGTGTTAATATGAGTGTAAGCTTGCGGTTTTCTGTAAAGAATTGACTGCACGCAGGACACAGATAGATATTTTTAATGGTTAGTGGCCATAATGCACAATAAGTAGTGGTATTTGATGATAAGATAATTATTCCAATACACTATTTTGTAGTTTCTGGCACCAGCTAATGGAGTGGTGATAATCAGCACAATACTCTTTTGTGTAGTTGCAATGGCGAAGTGTTAATACGGTGGAGTGATCCAACACTATATAATTTGTGTAAATTCCTGTAGTTCCACACTTTCACAATTCTTTCTGGTGTAAGTACTGGATGCCGAACGTCAAACAGCTGTGAAGAAAAGACAAAACATTACAGTCCACCATCGATATTTTACATGACTTATAGTTTGTACTTCAAAACATGTGACAACCAATATTATTTTGATGATAGTGTTTTTTATCATCTACATAAAATGGTAACACATTATTTTCAAATCAAAAGTACTATCTTTTTAACTAAGAAATATCAAAAGAAAAAGTACATATTTGACAATCAAGGCTTTTGAAGGGGCACCAAGACCTCATATGTAGTAAAATATATCATTGTCTTTGCATTGCGCTAATTTTTATTCTTCTCATCCCTTATGTCTTAAGTCACCCGAGGGTCTTCTCCGTGACTATATGTTGTGTGTTTGTTTGTTGATGAAGGCAAGCAACGTCCTGTATGTCTTGTAATTCTGTAAAGCTGCATTACTTTGTGTTATTTTATATTGTATGTTACCGACATGTAGCTGATTTATGTACTATACTGGTGAGCAAAGGCGAATACACCCATTGATGAACAGTCAGTGACCACTGGTGAAAGCATACATAGCAATAATTTGTGGTAGACTGTCAGAGCATTCACTTCTTATACACAACTCTATAAACTAGATTTTTCGTGTTTGTGTCGGCAACTTTTCAATCTGGAGAAACGATCACATATTATAGGTGATATAACAAGTGACATCATATGCAGATTTTAAATTTACACATAATGAATTTGACACAGTGTGACACCGCCCATTTGACCTTTATGCAGACCAGTTTTGACACAGTGTGAAGGGATATATATATATATATATATATATATATATATATATATATATATATACACACACACCAGGTGGAGTATTTTGATATCGTGTGCATCCGATATATCTCTATGTGTAAACCCGAATGTACCTTATTTTCTTAGAAATACACCAGCGACAACGCTATACCGACTTGACGACGGGTAACGAGAATGTATACTACACATAGAGTAATTACCACAGCGTTTGTGAGTGAGGTGTTTTCGATACGTCTTGTCGCAATCGCCGTGATTTTGCTCGGCATTTGCGCTCCTTTTTATACAGACTGTGTGGCTGATGCAACATAGAAAACATGTCTTAACATGTTCAAGCAGTGTTTACCGCGGTCAGCTTGCTCTGAGGTATCCCTCCGTTTCACCCAAAACATGTATTAACACGTTCACGCACTTTCACCTGTGGCATCCTATGCATTGAGTCACCGTCAGGTCAAGAATATTGTGGTGCTCAGTGGTTCTAAAGTTTATGACAGAGTGGAGACAACCAGTTTGTGTTGCGTTTACACCCATAATTTATATAGACTCACAGTCAATAGTCAGATACTGACATCACAGAGGCAAACAAAGAGACAGCTAGAGAGCAAGAGCGAGCGAACCATAATAAAATATGAGTCATATCCTCTGCCACGCCGACCTTTGTGTCATACACTCAGCCACGGCGACCATGGGGTCATACACTGAGCCATAGCGACCACGATGTCATACCTACTGTCACGCCGACCACCAGAAGCACTTATCTAGCCTTTTCTGCAATCACCCACCCCTTAACATCGACCGGTAGCCTTTATTTAGCAACTCCTCCGTCTCTTAATAAGGACTTAACGTGTTTATCTAGCTACCCCTCCACTCACTCACCTCTCAACAACGAATGTTAATACGCCATACCCACTACAATCAGTAATACCTGCCATCTTTACTTTTTAAGTTTTAATTTAACGATCTGAAACCGTATGTTGATAGTGTTCAGAATCATTTATCTAGCTATTCCTCCACTCACTCACCCCTAAACAACGAATGACAGTGAGCCGTGCCATCTACAACCAGTAATAACGGCCATCTTTACTTTTTTAAATTTTTCATTTGTAACCCGTAGGATGATAGTGGTTAAACCCCGTCCACTAAAGACCAATAATAACCACTATCTTTTATTTTTTCAATTTAAAAAAGTATTTTTTTTTTTACAAATTATCTTGTATATAATTTACATTTAGTTCTTAAAATTTAACCTTTTAAACCCCTTAAAACCGGAAGTAGTTAAGTACCAAAGCGCGAGAAAATTGAGAAATTAGGTCCAGTTTGTAATGGCACACGGTGGACGGTATGACCCATAAATAAGGATTTACTAAGCGCGGACCATATAAACGGACCTGATTTGGAGATCAAATAGGACATTACTTACTACTACGTTCAGTAGTTTGCCATTGCTTTCTGAACGACCGGTAACCACACTTATTTCACACACAAAAATAAAAACTATATTCTTCTTCTTCTTCGCCTTCAGAGTTCCGAAGTGTCCCTCGTCATCAAGCGAACCCACTAGACTTCAGAGGTACTTGTAACTTACGTCTCCATATCAAGGACGATAGGTCAACATTTTAGTCCAACTGTTCGGTGTAGGGGTTGAACCCCTTACCTCGGCATCAGCACACCGGATGTTTAAGAACACGGGTTCATATCCATTCGACCATGCTGACCTACCCTATCAATGTTATCATACGCCATTTTAAAATCCACAAGTTCTATATTAAGTGGCAATGCAGTTTTATTATGTGTAATATGGTTATCTGATCAATGCATGAGTTGTTTGATCGGAAAACTGCCGTTCAACCCTTAGATCTTTATCAATGGCATTCCCGAATCTCTCTAGAATGATTCTGCTTGATATTTCCAGAGGAACTAACAATAATGTTACTTACTCATCTATAATTTTTACAATTCTGCGCATATTCTTTCTGAAACAACTTCACCAGATATCCTTCTCTTCAGTCTGCTAGTATTTCTTCGGTCTCCCGGACTCTGATAACTAATTTATTAGTTAGTTATCCATAGGTGCTTAGACACACACACACACACACACACACACTCTCTCTCTCTCTCTCTCTCTCTCTCTCTCTCTCTCTCTCTCTCTCTCTCTCTCTCTCTCTCTCTCTCTCTCTCTCGCTCTCTCTCTTTCCCGGCTCCAACATATGCATCCGCGTCTGACGGCTGATGCTACCTATTCTGCGTTGGTTGACAAGGCTTCTCATTGTCCCGCTGTGCTACTCGAGTCTGGCCATGCAAGTTCTGACCACCAAGTCTCTTATTCTGGTTGTGCGGCAGTTCATGTGTAGTATCCACCAGGGTAGCTTTCCCTTAAGCACGTTGATAACTTTACTTTTCTGATTCCTTCTTTAGATGAGGGTTTCACAGTTCATATGCAGTTGAGTTGTTGAGTTGAGCTAAGAACTGACATCATTGCATTCAGGACATTTCCATACGCGCCCCATCCCCTCGTTCAACAGCCAGCGAAGAGTCACACGACTAATCGTTCCCACCGCTATCTGATTGAAAGTTCTCCTGGTCTTTCCTCTCAGTTTTCAGATTCTACCAGAACCCTTGCCAATCTCCCGCAATCGCATCATATCAACATAGGGTTCTCAACCTGTTCCCCCAACTCCCAGAAACGTCCCATGGGATGGGATAGCACACATTTGTATTTCCCATGGGACACGTGGGACAGTAGTCATGTTATAGCAACTTGATGTACGTCTGAGCTAACCTTAATTTTGTTTTTAAACCTTTTTTAAAGTATTTTATCCTTCTTGTTTCTTTATATATTTGTATCAATTCTTTATCTCGTGGTAGGACACCGGACAAATTAATAAATGCGCGCTGCTAGTCAGCCATTGTTGCCGTAGTTGTTGATTGGCGTCTTTGGCGATTTGTAAATATGAAACTAGTTTTAATCTGCTGTAATCGAAGTTGTTTTGTTGCTGAATTGCAGTATTTTTATTTGGTTGAATATTACGTACTATATTTATAGTCTATAAATATATAGTAGTCCTAATTTCAAATAATTTGTAAAGGCACCGTGGCAGTCAAGTGACTTGTGAAGGCAGTGACTTGAAGTCACTGTGTTTCTGAGAGTAGGCTGTAGAAGCCTACGGTACCCCAAAATGGCCAACCAAAAATATGAGTTCCAGGATCTTACTAAAACTATTGTTGCTAAGATGTTGAGTGGGGGATAATGCCACTTGATTGATGTTCCAAAAGAACTTGTAAAGTCTTCAACAGCTGATGTTAAAGCAGTTAAAGTATCTGAAAGTATTTTAGCACCATTTGTTTGCTGTGGAAAGTGCAAAGCGCTATACATTTGGTATAAGTTGATTAATAAAATATTGGTTAATCAAAGTGGTTATGGAGTTGCAATACAGCATAGCATGAAATGTGGTTCCGGTGGTTCTTCTTCTTCTTCTTCTTCTTCTTCTTCTTCTTCTTCTTCTTCTTCTTCTTCTTCTTCTTCTTCTTCTTCTGCTGCGTTCATCCGGAGTTGTTTTTTCTCCGGACGTGATTGCGTTGTGCCTGTTTACAGCAGAGCTGCGTTCTTGGGCCGTTAGGCCGACAAATCTGACTTCTGCGGGCATTTGTTGACCGGGTTAACCTTCCCGGGGTTCCGGTGGTTCTACTAATATCAAAAGATATTTTTACGCCAAGCAACGGGAAGTAACAAAACCACCACCAACATTGTCAAATGCGTGGCAAAAAAAAAACAACAGTTGTCGAACTAATTACATCACATCTCTCCCCCGATGTGTCTCCACCTTGACGTGGTGGGGGAGCTTGCGTGTCCCATCGACCCCATTTGCTTTCCGATGGATGAAAAACTACATATCGGACAGCAAGTGGGATAGGGACCAGACTAAGAGAGACACAACCTGCTGCTCTGCAGGTAGACTGAGGATAACAGTCAAAAAGATTAAATCAGGTACACGAAGGCAGAAGACCTTGGTCCGGACAAAACTATAAGGCTCTCTTTCAAGGGCTGTGGCTAAAGCCACAAACCCGCGGATCTGAGAGCCGGGCCGATACACACCTACCGATAAATAGAGGTACTGAGCACGCTACATGCCCAGTTCTGATACTTGTTTGAAGGCTCTCAGCTGGGGGATATGACGGATTCCCGGATGAGAGGGCCTGGCCGTTTTTCGCTCACTGCTGCACGGAGGTAAGGTGCTGAGCCGGCAGCACATGTAGCCTACCTCGTGAGCGAGAATAAAAATGCAGAAAGTGTCCCAGTCGAATGAAATGGCTACGAAAACTGTCTGTATCTAACACATAGAGTGTAGACAAAAGTGAAAAAAACGTCTCAATAACACAAAATGGAACGCACGGCTAGCGAATCCATTGCGTGGTCCGAAGTCAAAAGCAAAAGCTTACCGAGCGGATGTCGCCCGCAGTCTGACCGTTCCTGGTGTGTGCTTGAGCGACCAGTAAGTAACAAGCGAGATGCCCAACACATATAAGTGAGGAACTAAAGCAGCCATGAGCAGGACGTCGCAACTCCTTGGGTGAGCCCAGTCTTAGTGCCGGCTCTGCAATTATGGAAGCCTCCTTGGATAACCTTGGATAGGCCCATGGTCTGCCCCTGCCTTCCCTTGAGGGCTAACCGTGATGTCGATGATCGTTCTATCTTGACCAACTGAGATGTGGGCGACATCACAACAAAAAGTCTAACGTGCCTCGAAACCCGAGAAAGCTAACCTCATTTTAAAAAATGCCTGCTGAAGCCGGAAGTGCCGTCCTACGGGTGGCAAACTAAAAATTGGCACTACGCATTTACGTCCGAGTGAAATGTCTCGTCCGAATGTCTCTCGTGCTAGGAACAGCTCTGACTACCTAGTTTCCGAATGCCGCTCTTGTTCGGAACAGCTCTGACTAGGTAGTTTTCCGAATGTCTGTCGGCTTGGAACAGCTCTGACAAGCACATGTCCGAAAACTCGCTGAGTGGATACCGTTTGCAGACCTGTCTGGTTTTGTGCGGGAACGGCCCGGGGCGAACGAAATGCCCAATATATTGAAGTGAGGAATTAAAGCAGCCATGAGCAGGACGTGACGAATCCCTTGGTGAGCCCAGTACCAGGGTGCTATGTGTCGGCCCTGCAACTATGGAAGCAACCTTGGATGGCGGAAAATGCTATGGACTGTCCCTTCCTTCTCTTGAGGGATGACCGAAGTCCTCGACCCTCGACTGTTCCAACTTGACCAGCTGAGATGTGGACGGTACCACAAAAGTGAGAGTCTCCCAAAAATGCTAACCTGGTCAAAAATGCACGCATAAGCCGGATGTGTTGACCCAAGGGTGCCTAACGCACACCGCAATGACATCTGAAAAAACACTCCGGATGAACGAAAAGAAGAAGAAGAAGACATCACATCCAACAGTATCCATTTCGGCTGGATGTGACATTATATGTGATGCTGCTAACGTTGCTGCAAGATCTACTCATGCTGCAAACAAGGTATATAATTACACTATATCACGGCAAACAGTGACTCGTTCTATTTTGGCGCAAGGAAAATTGGCCAAAACTGCAGTCATATGGCACAGGATCCAGAATGTGCAATTTCGGGAATAGTTGACTTTTGGACTGCAAGACAAATATATTTTTTTCCATATGGGGGAATTATTGCATGTGGACTAGATCAAAATTGGGAATGGATTACTCTTCCTCTGACTCGTATAAACATTTATAGTAATCAATCCCGTACTGCACAATTTACGCAGTTTTGTTTTCCACGTGAATTCTTTGCCGAAACTACCACATTCTCCAGTCCGTTGTTTGTGTGTACTGATAATGCAGCAAGCATGACGGCAGCATTTGATGGACAGTTTGATACGGATACAGAAATGCACCAATCTGGTTGTACTGAGCACAGGTTATCAACATGCATTACTGATAGCTTCAGCAGAGGCGTGATTTCTGAACTGGATCAGTTCATGGATCAACTTTCATTTATTGAAACATATTACAATACACGTCAGGCAAAGGCATCACAGCTGCCATTTTCCATACCAACAAAATCTGTAACACATGAATGGAGATCATAGTACCAACATTTCAATGCCCATTAAAAAACTTTACTCGCATTACTTTAATGAAGATGATGAATAATTCTTAAACCACATTCCGAATATTGCTCAGATTAAAGGAATGCTGTACACACATGAGATATTCAAAACATTTTTTGGCAAACTAGAAATTGATGGTGCTACATCTCATTTAATGTTGCTGTTATACTTCCTCCTAGACTATCAACTGTACAAAGTTACTGATGATATTGACGAAGAAACTTCCAGTACCATGGTGAAAAAATATTGTCAGAGCTTTCAGTAAATTATTGGAGAAAAACTTTGGCCATATTGCGGCAGTTCTCTGGCAGTTACTGCAGCATTCCGTACTGGAGTTGACATTAAAGCCAATATAGAAGACATGGTCGAGTCAGTTAGGCTGTTACTATGTTTGATAAGTTCACTTGGTTGATTATATTTTCCTAATGATTTCATTATGGTTCTGTGAAGCTCTCAGAGGTTTCCTGTTTCCGCTGCATCTTCTGCATCTCTTGCTTTTTTAAATGTTGCATATCCCTTACATGACGTTGCAGTCAACACCAGCATTTTTCAGCTGCTGTTGATGTACTAGGCAAGTTTTACGTTCAGTAGTTTGCCATTGCTTTCTGAACGACCGGCTTACATACTAACACGTTATAACACAACGTGACATGGTCTGCTGCACAAATCGGTCGCAGCTGAGTTTCGAACGCCTGGTAAGCGGCTTAAAAACCGCGTTCACGAGCCTTTGGCCAAGGAGACCGGCTGCATCTGTTGCTAGGGCACCAAAATATTGTCTTGTATCCGTCATTATGCACTACCGAACTTCTTTGTTAGCTTCTGCTCAGTTCATTTTTCCTTGATTCTGTTTTTTTTTTCTCTGACCTTGGCAGCTCTAGTTTTGTTATTAATTCAATCTGCTTTTTGACATGATTCATTACTTCTATTTTCTTTGAGGTTTCTGGCGTTATCCATGTCTACTAACTATTGCAAGATCTGGTAATTATTAGAAATTGCGACCATAAACTGTTCCTTAGTTTCTTAGTTTCTGTGATATCCGTGCTTACAAGAGGTTGTGTATATCTTTAGTTTCAACTTAATCTTACTTATTAGCAGAAAGCCATCCGAATTTGCATCTACACCTCTAAAACCTTTTAGACCACTTAGAAATGATCTATATTTCTTATTAATACAGAACTGGCAGATCTGTTTTTCCGCTTTATTGTCTGGTGATGATGTAACAATACGTATACAGAGGATCAACAAGTAACTTCTGATGTATTCATTTTAAAACAGGTTTATTGATTCATGATGGCCGATAAAGAATCCAGAGACCACTAAATATGATGTTGTCTTGTCTCGTCCCGGCTTTAGCGGTAACTAACCTCAAAACAAACTACGTCACGACTTGAGCATCCTTCAAGCGTGTTCTATCAGGATGCTCAAGCGTGTTCTAATCTTGCACACCCAAGCTAATAACAGATATGGTATTCATTCTGCTACAATGACCGTGTTGTTTTAGTCTTATTTTTGAGGAAAAACACGTCCACCTATGACAGATGTATTAATTCATTGTGCAATAATTGGTGAATATTTCTCTATTTTCATAATGGCACACGGTGGACGGTATGACCCATAAATAAGGATTTACTAAGCGCGGACCATATAAACGGACCTGATTTGGAGATCAAATAGGACATTACTTACTACTACGTTCAGTAGTTTGCCATTGCTTTCTGAACGACCGGTAACCACACTTATTTCACACACAAAAATAAAAACTATATTCTTCTTCTTCTTCGCCTTCAGAGTTCCGAAGTGTCCCTCGTCATCAAGCGAACCCACTAGACTTCAGAGGTACTTGTAACTTACGTCTCCATATCAAGGACGATAGGTCAACATTTTAGTCCAACTGTTCGGTGTAGGGGTTGAACCCCTTACCTCGGCATCAGCACACCGGATGTTTAAGAACACGGGTTCATATCCATTCGACCATGCTGACCTACCCTATCAATGTTATCATACGCCATTTTAAAATCCACAAGTTCTATATTAAGTGGCAATGCAGTTTTATTATGTGTAATATGGTTATCTGATCAATGCATGAGTTGTTTGATCGGAAAACTGCCGTTCAACCCTTAGATCTTTATCAATGGCATTCCCGAATCTCTCTAGAATGATTCTGCTTGATATTTCCAGAGGAACTAACAATAATGTTACTTACTCATCTATAATTTTTACAATTCTGCGCATATTCTTTCTGAAACAACTTCACCAGATATCCTTCTCTTCAGTCTGCTAGTATTTCTTCGGTCTCCCGGACTCTGATAACTAATTTATTAGTTAGTTATCCATAGGTGCTTAGACACACACACACACACACACACACTCTCTCTCTCTCTCTCTCTCTCTCTCTCTCTCTCTCTCTCTCTCTCTCTCTCTCTCTCTCTCTCTCTCTCTCTCTCTCTCTCTCTCGCTCTCTCTCTTTCCCGGCTCCAACATATGCATCCGCGTCCGACGGCTGATGCTACCTATTCTGCGTTGGTTGACAAGGCTTCTCATTGTCCCGCTGTGCTACTCGAGTCTGGCCATGCAAGTTCTGACCACCAAGTCTCTTATTCTGGTTGTGCGGCAGTTCATGTGTAGTATCCACCAGGGTAGCTTTCCCTTAAGCACGTTGATAACTTTACTTTTCTGATTCCTTCTTTAGATGAGGGTTTCACAGTTCATATGCAGTTGAGTTGTTGAGTTGAGCTAAGAACTGACATCATTGCATTCAGGACATTTCCATACGCGCCCCATCCCCTCGTTCAACAGCCAGCGAAGAGTCACACGACTAATCGTTCCCACCGCTATCTGATTGAAAGTTCTCCTGGTCTTTCCTCTCAGTTTTCAGATTCTACCAGAACCCTTGCCAATCTCCCGCAATCGCATCATATCAACATAGGGTTCTCAACCTGTTCCCCCAACTCCCAGAAACGTCCCATGGGATGGGATAGCACACATTTGTATTTCCCATGGGACACGTGGGACAGTAGTCATGTTATAGCAACTTGATGTACGTCTGAGCTAACCTTAATTTTGTTTTTAAACCTTTTTTAAAGTATTTTATCCTTCTTGTTTCTTTATATATTTGTATCAATTCTTTATCTCGTGGTAGGACACCGGACAAATTAATAAATGCGCGCTGCTAGTCAGCCATTGTTGCCGTAGTTGTTGATTGGCGTCTTTGGCGATTTGTAAATATGAAACTAGTTTTAATCTGCTGTAATCGAAGTTGTTTTGTTGCTGAATTGCAGTATTTTTATTTGGTTGAATATTACGTACTATATTTATAGTCTATAAATATATAGTAGTCCTAATTTCAAATAATTTGTAAAGGCACCGTGGCAGTCAAGTGACTTGTGAAGGCAGTGACTTGAAGTCACTGTGTTTCTGAGAGTAGGCTGTAGAAGCCTACGGTACCCCAAAATGGCCAACCAAAAATATGAGTTCCAGGATCTTACTAAAACTATTGTTGCTAAGATGTTGAGTGGGGGATAATGCCACTTGATTGATGTTCCAAAAGAACTTGTAAAGTCTTCAACAGCTGATGTTAAAGCAGTTAAAGTATCTGAAAGTATTTTAGCACCATTTGTTTGCTGTGGAAAGTGCAAAGCGCTGTATACATTTGGTATAAGTTGATTAATAAAATATTGGTTAATCAAAGTGGTTATGGAGTTGCAATACAGCATAGCATGAAATGTGGTTCCGGTGGTTCTTCTTCTTCTTCTTCTTCTTCTTCTTCTTCTTCTTCTTCTTCTTCTTCTTCTTCTTCTTCTTCTTCTTCTTCTGCTGCGTTCATCCGGAGTTGTTTTTTCTCCGGACGTGATTGCGTTGTGCCTGTTTACAGCAGAGCTGCGTTCTTGGGCCGTTAGGCCGACAAATCTGACTTCTGCGGGCATTTGTTGACCGGGTTAACCTTCCCGGGGTTCCGGTGGTTCTACTAATATCAAAAGATTTTTTTACGCCAAGCAACGGGAAGTAACAAAACCACCACCAACATTGTCAAATGCGTGGCAAAAAAAAAAAACAACAGTTGTCGAACTAATTACATCACATCTCTCCCCCGATGTGTCTCCACCTTGACGTGGTGGGGGAGCTTGCGTGTCCCATCGACCCCATTTGCTTTCCGATGGATGAAAAACTACATATCGGACAGCAAGTGGGATAGGGACCAGACTAAGAGAGACACAACCTGCTGCTCTGCAGGTAGACTGAGGATAACAGTCAAAAAGATTAAATCAGGTACACGAAGGCAGAAGACCTTGGTCCGGACAAAACTATAAGGCTCTCTTTCAAGGGCTGTGGCTAAAGCCACAAACCCGCGGATCTGAGAGCCGGGCCGATACACACCTACCGATAAATAGAGGTACTGAGCACGCTACATGCCCAGTTCTGATACTTGTTTGAAGGCTCTCAGCTGGGGGATATGACGGATTCCCGGATGAGAGGGCCTGGCCGTTTTTCGCTCACTGCTGCACGGAGGTAAGGTGCTGAGCCGGCAGCACATGTAGCCTACCTCGTGAGCGAGAATAAAAATGCAGAAAGTGTCCCAGTCGAATGAAATGGCTACGAAAACTGTCTGTATCTAACACATAGAGTGTAGACAAAAGTGAAAAAACGTCTCAATAACACAAAATGGAACGCACGGCTAGCGAATCCATTGCGTGGTCCGAAGTCAAAAGCAAAAGCTTACCGAGCGGATGTCGCCCGCAGTCTGACCGTTCCTGGTGTGTGCTTGAGCGACCAGTAAGTAACAAGCGAGATGCCCAACACATATAAGTGAGGAACTAAAGCAGCCATGAGCAGGACGTCGCAACTCCTTGGGTGAGCCCAGTCTTAGTGCCGGCTCTGCAATTATGGAAGCCTCCTTGGATAACCTTGGATAGGCCCATGGTCTGCCCCTGCCTTCCCTTGAGGGCTAACCGTGATGTCGATGATCGTTCTATCTTGACCAACTGAGATGTGGGCGACATCACAACAAAAAGTCTAACGTGCCTCGAAACCCGAGAAAGCTAACCTCATTTAAAAAATGCCTGCTGAAGCCGGAAGTGCCGTCCTACGGGTGGCAAACTAAAAATTGGCACTACGCATTTACGTCCGAGTGAAATGTCTCGTCCGAATGTCTCTCGTGCTAGGAACAGCTCTGACTACCTAGTTTCCGAATGCCGCTCTTGTTCGGAACAACTCTGACTAGGTAGTTTTCCGAATGTCTGTCGGCTTGGAACAGCTCTGACAAGCACATGTCCGAAAACTCGCTGAGTGGATACCGTTTGCAGACCTGTCTGGTTTTGTGCGGGAACGGCCCGGGGCGAACGAAATGCCCAATATATTGAAGTGAGGAATTAAAGCAGCCATGAGCAGGACGTGACGAATCCCTTGGTGAGCCCAGTACCAGGGTGCTATGTGTCGGCCCTGCAACTATGGAAGCAACCTTGGATGGCGGAAAATGCTATGGACTGTCCCTTCCTTCTCTTGAGGGATGACCGAAGTCCTCGACCCTCGACTGTTCCAACTTGACCAGCTGAGATGTGGACGGTACCACAAAAGTGAGAGTCTCCCAAAAATGCTAACCTGGTCAAAAATGCACGCATAAGCCGGATGTGTTGACCCAAGGGTGCCTAACGCACACCGCAATGACATCTGAAAAAACACTCCGGATGAACGAAAAGAAGAAGAAGAAGACATCACATCCAACAGTATCCATTTCGGCTGGATGTGACATTATATGTGATGCTGCTAACGTTGCTGCAAGATCTACTCATGCTGCAAACAAGGTATATAATTACACTATATCACGGCAAACAGTGACTCGTTCTATTTTGGCGCAAGGAAAATTGGCCAAAACTGCAGTCATATGGCACAGGATCCAGAATGCAATTTCGGGAATAGTTGACTTTTGGACTGCAAGACAAATATATTTTTTTCCATATGGGGGAATTATTGCATGTGGACTAGATCAAAATTGGGAATGGATTACTCTTCCTCTGACTCGTATAAACATTGATAGTAATCAATCCCGTACTGCACAATTTACGCAGTTTTGTTTTCCACGTGAATTCTTTGCCGAAACTACCACATTCTCCAGTCCGTTGTTTGTGTGTACTGATAATGCAGCAAGCATGACGGCAGCATTTGATGGACAGTTTGATACGGATACAGAAATGCACCAATCTGGTTGTACTGAGCACAGGTTATCAACATGCATTACTGATAGCTTCAGCAGAGGCGTGATTTCTGAACTGGATCAGTTCATGGATCAACTTTCATTTATTGAAACATATTACAATACACGTCAGGCAAAGGCATCACAGCTGCCATTTTCCATACCAACAAAATCTGTAACACATGAATGGAGATCATAGTACCAACATTTCAATGCCCATTAAAAAACTTTACTCGCATTACTTTAATGAAGATGATGAATAATTCTTAAACCACATTCCGAATATTGCTCAGATTAAAGGAATGCTGTACACACATGAGATATTCAAAACATTTTTTGGCAAACTAGAAATTGATGGTGCTACATCTCATTTAATGTTGCTGTTATACTTCCTCCTAGACTATCAACTGTACAAAGTTACTGATGATATTGACGAAGAAACTTCCAGTACCATGGTGAAAAAATATTGTCAGAGCTTTCAGTAAATTATTGGAGAAAAACTTTGGCCATATTGCGGCAGTTCTCTGGCAGTTACTGCAGCATTCCGTACTGGAGTTGACATTAAAGCCAATATAGAAGACATGGTCGAGTCAGTTAGGCTGTTACTATGTTTGATAAGTTCACTTGGTTGATTATATTTTCCTAATGATTTCATTATGGTTCTGTGAAGCTCTCAGAGGTTTCCTGTTTCCGCTGCATCTTCTGCATCTCTTGCTTTTTTAAATGTTGCATATCCCTTACATGACGTTGCAGTCAACACCAGCATTTTTCAGCTGCTGTTGATGTACTAGGCAAGTTTTACGTTCAGTAGTTTGCCATTGCTTTCTGAACGACCGGCTTACATACTAACACGTTATAACACAACGTGACATGGTCTGCTGCACAAATCGGTCGCAGCTGAGTTTCGAACGCCTGGTAAGCGGCTTAAAAACCGCGTTCACGAGCCTTTGGCCAAGGAGACCGGCTGCATCTGTTGCTAGGGCACCAAAATATTGTCTTGTATCCGTCATTATGCACTACCGAACTTCTTTGTTAGCTTCTGCTCAGTTCATTTTTCCTTGATTCTGTTTTTTTTTTTTTCTCTGACCTTGGCAGCTCTAGTTTTGTTATTAATTCAATCTGCTTTTTGACATGATTCATTACTTCTATTTTCTTTGAGGTTTCTGGCGTTATCCATGTCTACTAACTATTGCAAGATCTGGTAATTATTAGAAATTGCGACCATAAACTGTTCCTTAGTTTCTTAGTTTCTGTGATATCCGTGCTTACAAGAGGTTGTGTATATCTTTAGTTTCAACTTAATCTTACTTATTAGCAGAAAGCCATCCGAATTTGCATCTACACCTCTAAAACCTTTTAGACCACTTAGAAATGATCTATATTTCTTATTAATACAGAACTGGCAGATCTGTTTTTCCGCTTTATTGTCTGGTGATGATGTAACAATACGTATACAGAGGATCAACAAGTAACTTCTGATGTATTCATTTTAAAACAGGTTTATTGATTCATGATGGCCGATAAAGAATCCAGAGACCACTAAATATGATGTTGTCTTGTCTCGTCCCGGCTTTAGCGGTAACTAACCTCAAAACAAACTACGTCACGACTTGAGCATCCTTCAAGCGTGTTCTATCAGGATGCTCAAGCGTGTTCTAATCTTGCACACCCAAGCTAATAACAGATATGGTATTCATTCTGCTACAATGACCGTGTTGTTTTAGTCTTATTTTTGAGGAAAAACACGTCCACCTATGACAGATGTATTAATGCATTGTGCAATAATTGGTGAATATTTCTCTATTTTCATTCATTACCCTTAGTCCACGTTTCCACATGATCTCTTCATTACCAATGCTATCCGATGCCATCTTAGCATTCAGGTCACCCATGAAAATTTTGATATTGCCACTTCTTTGATTACATATTATGTTTTGAAGTTTCACGAAAAATTTCCCTGTAACCCTGTAACTGTTGCATATTTATCATTTGTTGGTTACAACACTGGATTAAATTCATATTTTGAAGGGAAAACATTAGGGGAGAGGAGGGGCGGGCGGGCGGGGGTAAGAGAAAGCGGGGTTGAATAATGCTTCTGTTCTTTTATAACTCATTGCTTCCCTAACCTTTGATGCCTTCTACCCATTTAGATAACATAAGAACCAAGCCTTCTCTCTGTGGGGGGGGGGGGGGGGGGGGGGATCATCTGTATGACCTAAGAACAGCACTGTCCACCTGTGACTACAAGCATATTGCCTACCCCGGTCCATCTGTTTCGTATCATCCCAAAATGCTAACCTCCCCGGGAAGGTTAACCCGGTCAACAAATGCCCGCAGAAGTCGGATGTGTCGGCCTAACGGCGCAAGAACGCAGCTCTGCTGTAAACAGGCACAAAGCAATCACATCCGGGGAAAAAACAACTCCGGATGAACGCAGAAGAAGAAGAAAATCCTTATCCTATTTAATTTCCTCTACCACGTTAATTATAATAAGAAGAACAACAAAGACAATAAAAATGGAAGTTAGTGAAGAACAGTATGGATCTGTGGAAGGAAAGTGTACAAACAATGCTCAGCACCTTACCTCCATGCAGCAGTGAACAAGAAACGGCCTGGCCCTCTCATCCGGGAATCCCTCATATCCCCCAGCTGAGAGCCTTCGAACAAGTATCAGAACTGGGCATGTAGCGTGCTCAGTATCTCACCTCTATTTTTCTGTAGGTGGGTAAAACCCCGGCTCTCACATCCGAGGGTTTGTGGCTTAGAGGCGTTCAGCCTGAGCCCTCAACAGAGAGACTTAAGAGTATTGTCCGGACCAAGAACTTTTGCCTTCGTGCGCCTGATTTACACTTTTGACCGCTATCCTCAGTCTACCTGCAGAGCAGCAGATTGTGTCTCTCTTAGTCTGGCCCCTATTCCATAAGCTGTCCGATATGTAGTTTTTATCCATCGGCAAGCACATGGGGTCAATGGGACACGCAAGCTTCCTCACCACGGCAAGGTGGAGACACATCTGGGTAGTGAGAAAGATTTAAGAATAATAAGGAATATTTACTGGAACCAAGTAGCAGCAATTAAAACGGGAAATAATGAGGGTAGTTACGAACAGATAAAGCTAGGAGTACGACAAGGTGTGTCTTGCCACCGGATCTTTTCTCCCTCTATAGCGACGTAATAATGAGAGAGATCAAAGAGAAGCCAGGAATACTAATACCAGGTTATAATATCAACAATATACGCTATGCAGATGACACAGTATCGGTGGCGGATAATGCAGCAGACCTACAACAGTTGTTGTACATTGTAGTAACAGAGAGTGCACAGAAAGGACTCTCCTTGAATATCAAGAAAACAGTAACAATGGTGATATCAAAGAAAATGTTGACACCAAAATGTGACATAGAAATAGAAGGGAAAATTCTTAACAGGGTGGATAATTTTAAATACCTAGGAGCATTTATAACATCAGATTGAAGATGTGAAATAGAGATTAAGAGCAGCATTTAGTTGCATGTCCTTCACAGGACGCAGCAGCCAACCCCAGCATTTTCGCTGTTCGTGATTCATGGGCAAATTTTACGTTCAGTAGTTTGCCATTGTTTCTGAACGACCGGCACCTATACCGTTTATCGAAAAAATCAGCACCGCTGTGTTTCGAACCCGGGTATCCCCTCTGCCGTGCGTCCACCTTGACGAGGTAGAGGGGCTTGCGCGTTCCAATGACCCCAAGAGCTATGCCGACGGTAGCACTGCTACTGGTAGGGTCACCCATGTCGGACAGGTCAAGGGAGAGGGGCCAGACGAAGTGACGCACAAACCTGCTGCCTTGTAGGTAGACTGGGGACAGTCAAAGGCTAGGGAAAGCATCCCGAAAAGTGCTTGTCGAAATCGGATGTACTGAGCCACAAGCTTGACAAAGAAGTGCAACGTAACTTTATCATTTCATGATGCCACAGATGAAAATTAATCGTTATGGTGCTAATCCCGTGAAGTCCCATCAGGCGGTGATAGTGCCGGGCCCCCTGCCTCGAGGGGGTCCACCCATGACTACTGGTGGTCACCTTCCCCTGTGCTGTGGAGTCAAGGCACAGAGGAGTAGGTTAAGAGCTATTGACCAAATACCAAGGACATTCAACATACTACAGTGGAATGCCGAAGGAGTTTATAACAAGAAAGAATCCCTGACACAGCGTCTTCATAAAGATAGAATAGATGTGGCATGCATTCAAGAGACACACCTCAATGCCAATCGCAAATTTTCAGTCAGAGGATATCAGGCCACACGTTTCGACCGCGAAGGACATAAAGGAGGAGTTCTAATACTTACACGAAATACAATACCTTGCAGCGAAGTATCTGTGATCTCTGACAACCAAACAGAAATTATAGGTGTTGATATAATGATAAAGGACGCGAAAATAAGAATCTACAATCTGTATAGCCCAGCAGATAAGGACCTTACACTCTCAAACATGAAAATAACTGACACAAACTGCATTATTGTCGGAGACTTTAATAGCCGTTCAGAAAGATGGGGATACCCAGATACTGACAAAAGAGGAGATGAATTGGAGGACTGGGAAATAGACTCAAATCTCCATCTACTCAACAAAGCGGATGACACACCGAGCTTCTACTCCAGAAGATGGCTTACCACTTCTACTCCAGACTTAGCTTTCTGCACAGGAGACATCCTCCACAAAATCGATCGCCATGTGCTGGACCAATTAGCAGGTAGTGACCACAGACCAATCAAGCTTGTAATGAATATGGAGTATGTTCCACAGGAGCAAAAGCCCTTGCCCCGCTGGAATTACAAACGAGCAGATTGGGACAGATTTGCCATACTAACAGACAAATATTGTGAAAACATAAATACACGATATGGCAACATAAAGCAAATGGTGGAAAGTCTAAACAGAGCGATAATACAGGCAGCCACTGAGTCCATTCCTAGAGGAGCGAGGAAAAATTACAAACCATACTGGACTGAAGAACTACAAAGTTTGGAGGACAAAGTTGAAGATGCCAGGAAGACAGCAGAGAGAGAACAAACAATTGAAGCGAATATCTCTCTCAAAGCCATCTCAGCAAAATATAAAAGAACAGTAAATCAAACAACAAGAGATTGTTGGAGGGAAAAAACAGAAAACCTGAATTTTGACAGGGATGGAAACAAACTATGGAAACTAGTGAAAGCCATGAACAATGAAGGACCTAGAAACAAACAAATAACAATTAAACAAGGAAATGCCTTGCTTACAGGAAAAAAGGCTGCAAATGCACTAATGGAACACTATGCAAATGCAAACCACATTGATATTACAACCGAACAGAAGAAAGCAATCAAAGACAAACAGATACATCATAGAAATACAGAGACAGCAGCAGAATATATGATGGCAAATCTAACAATGGAAGAAATGGAACGGGCAATGAATACCCTAAAAAAGAAGAAATCACCAGGAAAGGATGGAATCACAAATGAAATGCTAATAGGACTAGGCAACAAGGCAAAGAAGAAACTACTAGCAGTCCTAAATAACAGCTGGAAGAGAGGAATAGTCCCACAGGCATGGAAGGAAGCTATACTAATACCAGTCCCAAAGAAAGGAAAAGACCTGGAAGAACCAAATGGCTATCGACCTATCAGTCTACTTAGTTGTGTAGGAAAATTAATGGAACGCATTATCAATGGCAGGCTAACATGGCATCTGGAAGAAAACAAACTCTTAACACCACACCAAGCAGGATTCAGAAAGTACAGATCCACTGAAGATCAAATAACCTATATAGCTCAGGAAATAGAGGATGCCTTCCAAGAGAAAAAGCACACACTAGCAGTCTGGATAGATTTAGAAAAAGCATTTGATAAAGTATGGAAGGAAGGACTGAAAGTAAAACTGCAAAACATGCATGTTTGTGGAAAAATGTATAAATGGATCAGCCACTACCTTGAGAACAGAACTGCCAGGACAAAAGTACAAGGACAAACAAGCAAAATGATGCTGCTGGAGCAAGGTGTCCCCCAAGGAGGAGTTCTTTCACCAACATTATTCCTAGCATATATAAATGACATCACAGAAAATTTTCCAGCCAGAGTACACACATCCTCCTTTGCAGATGACCTAGCCATATGGACATCTGAAGAATATATTAGTACAGCTAACAGCAGAATACAGCAAGCCTTATTAGCACTAGAGGACTGGTCAAAATCATGGCTAGTGAAGATAAGTGAGGAGAAAACAACATGCACAGTGTTCTCCCTCTCAAATAAAACTCAGCAACCTAAGCTGGTATTGAATGGAAAAATATTGCGCCATGAAGAAAATCCAAACTATCTAGGAGTCACCTTTGATCGTCGCCTGACATGGAAGATACAGATTGAGAAAAATCGAACAAGAGCAAGGCAGAGAATGGCAATCATGAAAAAGCTTGCTGGTACAACGTGGGGAGCAGATGAGAAAGTTCTCAAGAAGTTATATACTGGACGGGTGAGGCCAGTACTGGAATATGGCATTGCAGCTTGGGCAACAGCAGCTAAGTCAAACTTTAACAAAATAAGTAGAGTCCAAAACCAAGGAATGCGAATCATAACTGGAAGCCTGAAGACAACGCCTATTAATGAACTAGAAAAGATCACTTGTTTACAACCAATGCAGGATAGAAGAGATAGCAGAGCCCAGCAACAAGCAGAAAAATGTAGAAGATTGACAGACCACCCTATGTACAACAGATTTAATGGTTTTGGAAAGGGAAGACTGAAGCGTAGCAACTTTGTAGAAACTGCAAAATGAAGGATTAGGGCAGATCCTATACTTAACATATCAACAGTCAAGCCCATACACAATGCACACAAGTTCCCAGCTTGGAGACAGCAGCAACTGCCTGAGATGATAGAAAACATTCCTGGTATTGAGAAAAAGAACACTCAGCATGAAACCGAAAGAAGAGAAATAACCCTAAACTACATAAAAGAACATTACCCAAGCAGGAATTGGACCCATGCATATACAGATGGATCAGCCAAAAATTCAATAGAGAATGGAGGAGGAGGAATTCTCCTAAATTTAAAAAATGGAGTGAAAAAAACACATTCAATGGCAACTGGAAAATTTTCAAGTAACTTCAAAGCGGAGGTAGAGGCTTTGAAAACTGCAGCAGAAATGCTCCTGATGGAGGAAAATAAAGAGAAGCAAATAGCTATCTTCACAGATGCAAAGTCAGCTGTCTCAATACTGAAGAGCAATAACAGCACAGAACTAACTGACCTAAGAGCAGCACTCCATGGTCTATGCCAGAAATCCAAAAAAGTTGTAATACAGTGGATCCCATCACATTGCAGTATACCTGGAAACGAAGAGGCTGACAGACTGGCAAAAGAGGGCGGACGACTACCACAGCCTGACATAGACATAACCTATAATGAGGCAAAGAGGTTGATAAAAAGCACTTATAGAACCAAATGGGAATCAGAGCATCCAGGCCATCAGAAGGATGATGCATATTACAAACTCGACCGAAGAGAACAAGTAGCAATCTTCAGACTCCGCACAGGACATAACAGGCTGAAATACCACTTGTTCAATAAACTAAAGATAGGAGATACCGATGAATGTAATTGTAGAACTGGAAAAATGACAGCAAAACATTTGCTGCAGGATTGCCCAACGTATGCAGAACAGAGAAAGATATTTTGGCCCACACCTGCTTCATTTGAGGACAAGCTCTATGGAGATATCAACAAGCTCAAGTTGACCGCAGCTTACTTTAACTGCATACAGGTTGACATTTAAAGGTGCATGAAGACCCAGAGGCATGAAATGGAATATTGCTTGGATAGCAAATCCATTATGTGGAAAGTCCAAATCGAAAGCTTGCTGTGTGGGCTTCATAAAAGGTGGAAAAGTGTTCTAGTGGCACGAAATGGAATATTGCTTGGATAGCAAATCCATTACGTGGAAAGTCCGAATCAAAAGCCCATTGTGTGGGCTTCATAAAAGGTCCTAGTGGCATGAAATGGAATATTGCTTGGATAGCAAATCCATTACGTGGAAAGTCCTAATCAAAAGCCCACTGTGTGGACTTCATAAAAGGTGGAAAAGTGTCCTAGTGGCACGAAATGGAATATTGCTTGGATAGCAAATCCATTACATGGAAAGTCCGAATCGAAAGCTCACTGTGTGGATGTCATCTGCAGACTGCATACTTCTGGTTTCCGGAAGAACAGCCTATGGTGAACGGAAGGCCCAATATACGGAAGTGAGGCTAAGCAGCCATGTGCAGGACGTGACGATTCCTTGGGTGAGCCCAGTACCAGAGCGCTATGTATCGGCTCTGCAAGTATGGAAGCCTCCTTGGATGGCGGGGAATGCCCATGGTCTGCCCCTGCCTTCCCTTGAGGGCTGACCAGGATCTGTGGCTGTTCTATATGGACCAGCTGGGATGGGGGATAACACCACAACAGTGAGAGTCAAACGTCCTAAGAAACCCCCGGGAAGGTTAACCCGGTCAACAAATGCCCGCAGAAGTCGGATGTGTCGGCCTAACGGCGCAAGAACGCAGCTCTGCTGTAAACAGGCACAACGCAATCACATCCGAAAAAAATAACTCCGGATGAACGAAGAAGAAGAAGAACCCGGGTATACGGGCTCACAAACCACGTTCGCAAGCTCTATGCCACGGAGACCGGAGACTCCTTAGGGTCGTCGCTAGAGCTACAGAGTTCGTGCTTTGTGCGACGCTTTCCGCGCTGCGGAAAGAGACTGAGCCATATGGGATAAAGCCCAGTGCAATGAAGTCGACCCTGTCGACTTTTAAGCGACTTTTTTTTTTTTGGGGGGGGGGGGGGGTCATGTGATGAAAAGAGAGACATTGGAGAACATCGTGACAACTGGAAAGATCGAGTGGAAGAGAGGCAGAGGCAGAGGCAGACCAAGAGAAATTATGCTGGACTGATTGAGACGGTGGCATGGAGGAATACCATCAGCAGAGTTGATCCAGAACAAAGACCGAGATCTATGGAGAGCCATGAACGACTACGCCAACTGACAGGGCACTTGATGATGATGATGATGATGACCTGTTTTTTTTGTTTCTACTCTAATGCATACATAATTTTGGGAGTTGAGGCTCTATACCAGGGATGGCCAACAAGAGGCCCGCGGGCCGCATGAGGCCCGCCGGGAGTCTTGTTGCGACCCGCGAAGCTAAGTCAAATGAACATAAATGTTAACTTTATTGTACATATCACCAAAAGAACATTACATCATGAGTCGTTCGTATCATATAATTTTAAATTATAGCTAAGATAAATTTGAAATATCTCGCATTTTTGGAAAAATTCATTGGTTTTGAGCTATTTTAAATATCTCTACTATTTGACACTCAAGGTTACTTAGTTTTTGTCCGACGCTAAGTGTTGATAAAATTTAATATGAGACTTCAACTTTTGATATATATGTTCTGTGGTCTTCGCCGTCTTCGGGAATCTCGCAACTCTATCGGGCTCATACTCATAACTGCTTTCAGTCCAGATTGACAAAGTCCCGTGTTATTCTGTAATTTCATTATCGCCAATAGGTCTGGAGAGATTTTGCGACCAACGTTAAAATACATATTTATCATATTTATAATAAGAGTTCAAACTACTTTAACCAAGTATCCTGTCTACCGTATCGATTCTATAGGTAAGTACACCCTGAAACGTTTTATTTATGTAATTTAAAGTAATTAATTATTATTAATTAGTATTACCTGTGGTGGGTTTTTTGTTTTTTTTTTCAGTTAAAAACGAAAACTTACCATGGCGACAACTATTAAAGTCGTTGGACCGAAGAAGGAAAAGAATTACAAAAGAATTAAGAAGTTTTCAAGACAGGTGGACTATAAACTATTTTTCCGTGGAAACTAAAACAAAGCCCATATGCTTGGTATGCAACGAATCTGTTTATGTTTTGAAAGAGTATAATTTCAAACGGAACTACGAGACTAAACATGCAAATAAGTTTCATAAGTACAAAGGGCAATTTCGACAAGACCAAGTAAATGACTTTAAAAAAACTAATTCTGCACAACAAAAGATATTTACTAGAGCGGGTTCAGAGTCAACAAGCTATGTAAAAGCTAGTTATGAAGTAGTCATGATATTAGCAAAAAGAAAAAGAAACGAAGTCATATTCATATGGTGAAATGGTTAATAAGGAATGTTTGGAGAGGTTCGTTGAAATTATGTGTCCAGAAAAGAAGAAGGATTTCTCAAAAATAAATCTGTCTTGTCAGACTATTACTAGGCGTGTGGATGAGATTGGAAAACATATTGAAGATAAATTGAAAAGTCGAGCATCCGGGTTTATATTTTATGCTCTAGCGTTGGATGAAAGCACAGATATGGCAGATACTGCCCAACTGACAATTTTTATCCGTTTAAAAAGAAGAAACAGAAAAATTAGTCGCATTGTATCCACTTAAGGACACTACTAAGTCAGGAGATTTGTTAGAGGCAGTTACATCGACATTGAATCGCTTTTCGTTAAAACTTATCGGGCTTAACAACGGATAGTGTTCCAGCAATGGTTGGGAAACTAGAAGGTTTAGTAAAATTGATTGAAAATTAGGCCTCCAAAGTCGGTAATACTTCAATGCTAAATTTTCATTGCATCATTCATCAGGAGAATTTATGTTCGAAGTCCCTCAAAATGGACCATGTCATGAGATTTGTCGTCAAAACAGTGATCTTCATTAAGTCGAGCGGGTTGAATCACCATCAGTTCCAAGAATGTCTAAAGTCTTTGGACTCAGAACGTTACATTTTATGCAGAAGTAAGATAAGTAAGGGAACAGACCAAGAGGAAGACCGAGAGGAATATACCTGGATGGCTTGGCCACATGGCATGGACGAGACAGGAACACTGAGCTGATCCACGACACTGGTGATCGAGTGAAATGGCGAGTCATGACCGCCCACGCTTTCCGGCATGGCACATGATTGATTGATTGAAGATGACTGACCCGTGCCAAAATATTGAAAAGAGTGGTTCATTTGCAGCAAGAAATACAATCATTCTTTGCAAGCAAGTCAGACTATGAATAAAACTATGAAAAAATGCATAGTCGAATTGTGAATAAAGCTCAGTTTTATTCGCAATCGAATTGCGGGAATTAACAAACATGTCACAGCGTCCGCTCACTATAATAATTAGTTAATTTAAATTACATAAATAAAACGTTTCAGGGTTTACTTGCCTATAGAACCGATACGGTAGACAGGATACTTGGTTAAAGTAGTTTGAACTCTTATTATAAATATGATAAATATGTATTTTAACGTTGATCGCAAAATCTCTCCAGACCTATTGGCGATAATGAAACTACAGAATAACACGGAACTTTGTCAATCTGGACTGAAAGTAGTTATGAGTATGAGCCCGATAGCGTTGCGAGATTCCCGAAGACGGCGAAGACCACAGAACATATATATCAAAAGTTGAAGTCTCATATTAAATTTTATCAACACTTAGCGTCGGACAAAAACTAAGTAACCTTGAGTGTCAAATAGTAGGGATATTTAAAATAGCTCAAAACCAATGAATTTTTCCAAAAATGCGAGATATTTCAAATTTATCTTAGCTATAATTTAAAATTATATGATACGAACGACTCATGATGTAATGTTCTTTTGGTGATATGTACAATAAAGTTAACATTTATGTTCATTTGACTTAGCTTCGCGGGCCGCAACATGACTCCCAGCGGGCCGCATGCGTCCCGCGGACCTCGTGTTGGCCACCCCTGTCCTAGAGAATTTCGTATTGAAAATAAGTTAATCTGCTCTTCGAACTCGTGGTTTTTCCTGTGAAACTCCTTTCTCTGGACGACACAAGGCAAAGTAAGTATTGGGAGACATAACCCATATGGAGAAGGAAGACAGAGACAAGGATGAATAGTATGGATGTGACACGGAGGAAGCTGCAAGAGATGCAAACATAGAAGGTCTTGGCATGAGTTGGTTGAGGACCTATCATTCATTCATTCATTCATTCATTCATTCATTCATTCATTCATGTCCCTTGGAGAGGCTTTGCTCCCATAACAACCGTCCGGAAAACTTCTCGGTCGTATGCAAAATGTCCATTATCCGATACATCATCTGGAGATCGTCTGCCATATTCTGCACCCATCTTCTCTTTAGATTTTTTCTACTTCTCTTCCCGGACATATACCCTCCATTATTGTTCTCTCCAAACTTGTGTGACGTTTCAAGTGACCAAAATATTTCAACTTTCCAATTCCAATTTTAGAAAAGACAAAATTCCAAATTCGGTCTCGTCTAACCTGCTTCCTCAGCGGTGGTTATTTTGAGAGCCGTGGTTTTTGTGGGTTCTTCTTCTTCTTTGCGTTCATCCGGAGTGTTTTTTCTTATGACTGCAACCAGAACAGCCAGAAACTGCCACTAACAAAAGAAACCACCAGGAGACGGGCACAAAGGACAGCCGCCACCAACCCCCCAGCTGACGTCACAGACACAAACCAACATAACCAGTCCGAGATAGTATTCACTCGTAAGAGCGCACAAGACAAGAATCAGAGTGAATGAACCCACAAATGTCTCTCGTGCTAGGAACAGCTCTGACTACCTAGTTTCGGAACGCCGCTCTTGTCCAGAACAGCTCTGACTAGCTAGTTTTCCGAATGTCCGTCGTGCCCGGAACAGCTCTGATGGGCACGACACCAAGCACATGTCCGAATTGAAAACTCGCTGAGTGGATACGGTCTGCAGATCTGTCTGGTTTGTGCGGGAGCGGCGCGTGTCGAACGAAATGCCCAATATATTGAAGTGAGGAATTAAAGCAGCCATGAGCAGGACGTGACGATATCCTCGGTGAGCCCAGCACCAGGGCGCTATGTGTCGGCCATGCAACTATGGATGCCATCCTTGATGGCGGAAAATGCCATGGACTGTCCCTGCCTACCCTTGAGGGATGACCGTGAAGCCTTCGACTGTTCCAACTTGACAAGCTGGGATGCAGACAGTACCATAAAAGTGAGAGTCTCCCAGGAATGCTAACCTGGTCAAAAATGCACGCAGAAGTCGGATGAGTTGGCCCAAGTTGTTAACAATTCTCCGCAATCACATCTGAAGAAAAAAAAAAACACTCCGGATGAACGCAAAGAAGAAGAAGAAGAAGAAGAAGAAGAAGAAGAAGAAGAAGAAGAAGAAGAAGAAGAAGAAGAAGAAGAAGAAGAAGAAGAAGAAGAAGACGAAGAGGAAGAGGAAGAGGAAGAAGAAGAAGAAGACGAAGAACCCGTCTATAACATTTATGTTCAAAGGCATTTATGCGCTGTTCAGCTTGTTTAGTAATTGTCCAGGACTCACAGGCGTATGTTGAATGTTGCAATGGGAAAGATGCGTTCTCTAAAAAATAAATTTTTGTAGTTCTACGTCCCATTCCATAATTTATTCAGTTGTTTTAGTCTTTGAGTCGTCGTTTAATGTCTTTCATTGTGTCACCATTGTTGGTAATCAATGACCCAAGATATTCGACATTTTCTACCACCTCCACATTTTCCTCATTAACATACATTTCTTTCTCCATATTAGTTTTTCTGTATGCATTATCTTTGCTTGTGCTATGTTAAGGTATAATTTGTGATTTTCACCATTCCTTTGTGTTGAGGTTATTAATTTTTCTACACCATTCTGTGATGTGGATAGTATTTCTGTATCATCAGCATATCGAATCTGCTCCATTAGGGGATAAAATGCAGAAGAAAATTTTAAGTTGTCGCTGTTGTCTTGTGTGAGCAAGAGTTGCAAGACCTAGTGGAAGAAGTAAACAGGCACAGTGCAGAATGTGGCTTAGATATTAACATACAAAAAACAAAAACTATGATAATTAGCACTGAAAAGGAAAGGTCATGAATTAACATCACAGTAAACGGGCAGTTTCTAGAACAAGTAACAAATTTCTCTTATCCATCCATCTATCCATTCATCATGTGCCTTGCCGGTAAGCGTGGGCGGTCATGTTTTGCCATCTCACTCGTTCACCAGAGTCGTGGATCAGCTCAGTGTTTCTGTCTCAACCATGCCACGAGGCCAAGCCATCCAGGTATTTGCTTCTAGGTCTTCCTCTTGGTCTGTTCCCTTCGATCTTACCAGTTGTCACCAAGTTCTCCAATTCATTTCTTCTCATAACATGCCCAAATAATTTTGACTGTCTGCGTCTAATATCTCTAATCAGTTTACGATCTTCATTTGTTTCTTGAAGGACTTGTTCATTGGTCTTTCTGGCTGTCCATGGTATTCTTTGCATATTCCTCAGAAACCACATTTCTACAGCCATTGGATGTTTTTCAGCTTGACTGCTCATTGTCCAAGCTTCACATCCATACAAAAGTACAGGTTCTATGTAGCACCTCAACACTCTTTTTCTCGTTTCAATTGACATCTTTTTATTGGTCAGTATGTTTTTCATCTTGCTAAAGGCTACTTTTGCCATGGCGATTCTTGTTCTTCTTCTTCTGCGTTAATCCGTAGTTTTTTTTTCTTTTTCGGACGTGATTGCGTTGTGCCTGTTTACAGCAGAGCTGCGTTCTTGCGCCGTTAGGCTGACACATCCGACTTCTGCAGGCATTTGTTGACCGGGTTAACCTTCCCGGGGGTTTCTTAGGACGTTAGACTCTCACTGTTGTGGTGTTATCTCCCATCCCAGCTGGCCCGTATAGAAAAGCCAAAGGCATCCTGGTCAGCCCTCAGGGGAAGGCAGGGGCAGACCATGGGCATTCCCCGCCATCCAATGGGCTTCCATAATTGCAGAGCCACCACACAGTGCTCTGGTACTGGACTCACCCAAGGAATCGTCACGTCCTGCACATGGCTGCTTAGCCTCACTTCCGTATATTGGGCCTTCCATTCACCATAGGCTGTTCTTCCGGAAGCCAGAAGGATGCAGTTTGCAGATGACATCGACATAGTGAGCTTTCGATTCGGACTTTCCAAGTAATGGATTTGCTATCCAAGCAATATTCCATTTCATGCCTCTGGGAGGCTTGCGAACCGACATGCCTGTGGTATGAAGTGTGGCAGTCTGAGTACTTCTTCTTGCACCTTTAAATGTCAACCTGAATATAGTTAAAGTCAGCTGCAGTCGGCGTGAGTTTGTTGATATCTCCATAGAGCTTGTCCTCGAATGAAGCAGGTGCGGGCCAAAATTTCCTGGTGATTTCTTCTTTTTTAGGGTATTCATTGCCTGTTCCATTTCTTCCATTGTTAGATTTGCCATCATATATTCTGCTGCTGTCTCTGTATGTCTATGGTGTATCTGTTTGTCTTTGATTGCTTTCTTCTGTTCGGTTGTAATATCAATGTGGTTTGCATTTGCATAGTGTTCCAATAGTGCATTTGCAGCCTTTTTTCCTGTAAGCAAGGCATTTCCTTGTTTAATTGTTATTTGTTTGTTTCTAGGTCCTTCATTGTTCATGGCTTTCACTAGTTTCCACAGTTTGTTTCCATCCCTATCAAAATTCAGGTTTTCTGTTTTTTCCCTCCAGCAATCTCTTGTTGTTTGATTTACTGTTCTTTTATATTTTGCTGAGATGGCTTTGAGAGTTCAGATGTTTGTTCTCTCTCTCTCTGCGGTCTTCCTGGCATCTTCAACTTTGTCCTCCAAAATTTGTAGTTCTTCAGTCAATTATGGTTTGTAATTTTTCCTTGCTCCTCTTTTAATTGACTCAGTGGCCGCCTGTATTATAGCTTTGTTTAGACTTTCCACCATTTGCTTCATGTTGCTATATCATGTATTTATGTTTTCACAATATTTGTCTGTTAGTATGGCAAATCTGTCCCAATCTGCTCGTTTGTAATTCCAGCGGGGCAAAGACTTTTGCTCCTGTGGAACATACTACATATTCATTACAAGCTTGATTGGTCCGTGGTCACTACCTGCTAATTGGTCAAGCACATGGCGATCGATTTTGTGGAGGATGTCTCCTGTGCAGAAAGCTAAGTCTGGAGTAGAAGTGGTAAACCATCTTCTGGAGTAGAAGTTCGGTGTGTCATCCGCTTTGTTGAGTAGATGGAGATTTGCGTCTATTTCCCAGTCCTCCACTTCTTCTCCTCTTTTGTCAGTATCTGGGTATCCCCATCTTTCTGAACGGCTATTAAAGTCTCCGACAATAATGCAGTTTGTGTCAGTTATTTTCATGTTTGAGAGTGTAAGGTCCTTATCTGCTGGGCTATACAGATTGTAAATTCTTATTTTCACGTCCTTTATCATTATATCAACACCTATAATTTCCGTTTGGTTGTCAGAGATCATAGATACTTTGCTGCAAGGTATTGTATTTCGTGTAAGTATTAGAACTCCTCCTTTGTGTCCTTTACGGTCGAAACGTGTGGCCTGATATCCTCTGACTGAGAATTTGCGATTGGCGTTGAGGTGTGGCTCTTGAATGCATGCCACATCTATTCTTCTTCTTCTTCTTCTGCTGCGTTCATCCGGAGTTTTTTTTTTCGGATGTGATTGCGTTGTGCCTGTTTACAGCAGAGCTGCGTTCTTGCGCCGTTAGGCCGACACATCCGACTTCTGCGGGCATTTGTTGACCGGGTTAACCTTCCCGGGGGTTTCTTAGGACGTTTGACTCTCACTGTTGTGGTGTTATCCCCCATCCCAGCTGGCCCATATAGAAGAGCCAAAGATCCTGGTCAGCACTCAAGGGAAAGCAGGGGCAGACCATGGGCATTCCCCTCCATCCAAGGAGGCTTCCATACTTGCAGAGCCGATACATAGCGCTCTGGTACTGGGCTCACCCAAGGAATCGTCACGTCCTGCACATGGCTGCTTAGCCTCACTTCCGTATATTCCGTATATATATATATATATATATATATATATATATATATATATATATATATATATATATATATATATATATATATATATATATATATATATATATATATATATTCGTTCACCATAGGCTGTTTTTCTGGAAACCAGAAGGATGCAATCTACAGATGACATCCACACAGTGAGCTTTCTATTCGGACTTTCCATGTAATGGATTTGCTATCCAAGCAATATTCCATTTCATGCCACTCGGACACTTTTCCACCTTCTATGAAGCCCACACAATGGGCTTTTGATTCGGACTTTCCACGTAATGGATTTGCTATCCAAGCAATATTCCAATTCGTGCCACTAGGACACTTTTCCACCTTTTATGAAGCCCACACAGCGAGCTTTCGATTTGGACTTTCCACATAATGGATTTGCTATCCAAGCAATATTCCATTTCATGCCACTCGGACACTTTTCCACCTTCTATGAAGCCCACACAATGGGCTTTTGATTCGGACTTTCCACGTAATGGATTTGCTATCCAAGCAATATTCCAATTCGTGCCACTAGGACACTTTTCCACCTTTTATGAAGCCCACACAGCGAGCTTTCGATTTGGACTTTCCACATAATGGATTTGCTATCCAAGCAATATTCCATTTCATGCCTCTGGGTCTTCATGCACCTTTAAATGTCAACCTGTATGTAGTTAAAGTAAGCTGCGGTCAACTTGAGCTTGTTGATATCTCCAAAGAGCTTGTCCTCAAATGAAGCAGGTGTGGGCCAAAATATCTTTCTCTGTTCTGCATACGTTGGGCAATCCTGCAGCAAATGTTTTGCTGTCATTTTTCCAGTTCTACAATTACATTCATCGGTATCTCCTATCTTTAGTTTATTGAACAAGTGGTATTTCAGCCTGTTATGTCCTGTGCGGAGTCTGAAGATTGCTACTTGTTCTCTTCGGTCGAGTTTGTAATATGCATCATCCTTCTGATGGCCTGGATGCTCTGATTCCCATTTGGTTCTATAAGTGCTTTTTATCAACCTCTTTGCCTCATTATAGGTTATGTCTATGTCAGGCTGTGGTATTCGTCCGCCCTCTTTTGCCAGTCTGTCAGCCTCTTCGTTTCCAGGTATACTGCAATGTGATGGGATCCACTGTATTACAACTTTTTTGGATTTCTGGCATAGACCATGGAGTGCTGCTCTTAGGTCAGTTAGTTCTGTGCTGTTATTGCTCTTCAGTATTGAGACAGCTGACTTTGCATCTGTGAAGATAGCTATTTGCTTCTCTTTATTTTCCTCCATCAGGAGCATTTCTGCTGCAGTTTTCAGAGCCTCTACCTCCGCTTTGAAGTTACTTGAAAATTTTCCAGTTGCCATTGAATGTGTTATTTTCACTCCATTTTTTAAATTTAGGAGAATTCCTCCTCCTCCATTCTCTATTGAATTTTTGGCTGATCCATCTGTATATGCATGGGTCCAATTCCTGCTTGGGTAAAGTTCTTTTATGTAGTTTAGGGTTATTTCTCTTCTTTCGGTTTCATGCTGAGTGTTCTTTTTCTCAATACCAGGCAGTTGCTGCTGTCTCCAAGCTGGGAACTTGTGTGCATTGTAAATGGGCTTTACTTTTGATATGTTAAGTATAGGATCTGCCCTAATCCTTCGTTTTGCAGTTTCTACAAAGTTGCTACGCTTCAGTCTTCCCTTTCCAAAACCATTAAATCTGTTGTACATAGGGTGATCTGTCAATCTTCTAAATTTTTCTGCTTGTTGCTGGGCTCTGCTATCTCTTCTATCCTGCATTGGTTGTAAACAAGTGATCTTTTCTAGTTCATTAATAGGCGTTGTCTTCAGGCTTCCAGTTATGATTCGCATTCCTTGGTTTTGGACTCTACTTATTTTGTTAAAGTTTGACTTAGCTGCTTGTTGCCCAAGCTGCAATGCCATATTCCAGTACTGGCCTCACCCGTCCAGTATATAACTTCTTGAGAACTTTCTCATCTGCTCCCCATGTTGTACCAGCAAGCTTTTTCATGACTGCCATTCTCTGCCTTGCTCTTGTTCGATTTTTCTCAACCTGTGTCTTCCATGTCAGGCGACGATCAAAGGTGACTCCTAGATAGTTTGGATTTTCTTCATGGCGCAATATTTTTCCATTCAATACCAGCTTAGGTTGCTGAGTTTTATTTGAGAGTGAGAACACTGTGCATGTTGTTTTCTCCTCACTTATCTTCACTAGCCATGATTTTGACCAGTCCTCCAACGCTAATAAGGCTTGCTGTATTCTGCTGTTAGCTGTACTAATATATTCTTCAGATGTCCATATGGCTAGGTCATCTGCAAAGGAGGATGTGTGTACTCTGGCTGGAAAATTTTCTGTGATGTCATTTATATATGCTAGGAATAATGTTGGTGAAAGAACTCCTCCTTGGGGGACACCTTGCTCCAGCAGCATCATTTTGCTTGTTTGTCCTTGTACTTTTGTCCTGGTAGTTCTGTTCTCAAGGTAGTGGCTGATCCATTTATACATTTTTCCACAAACATGCATGTTTTGCAGTTTTACTTTCAGTCCTTCCTTCCATACTTTATCAAATGCTTTTTCTAAATCTATCCAGACTGCTAGTGTGTGCTTTTTCTCTTGGAAGGCATCCTCTATTTCCTGAGCTATATAGGTTATTTGATCTTCAGTGGATCTGTACTTTCTGAATCCTGCTTGGTGTGGTGTTAAGAGTTTGTTTTCTTCCAGATGCCATATTAGCCTGCCATTGATAATGCGTTCCATTAATTTTCCTACACAGCTAAGTAGACTGATAGGTCGATAGCCATTTGGTTCTTCCAGGTCTTTTCCTTTCTTTGGGACTGGTATTAGTATAGCTTCCTTCCATGCCTGTGGGACTATTCCTCTCTTCCAGCTGTTATTTAGGACTGCTAGTAGTTTCTTCTTTGCCTTGGTGCCTAGTCCTATTAGCATTTCATTTGTGATTCCATCCTTTCCTGGTGATTTCTTCTTTTTTAGGGTATTCATTGCCTGTTCCATTTCTTCCATTGTTAGATTTGCCATCATATATTCTGCTGCTGTCTCTGTATTTCTATGATGTATCTGTTTGTCTTTGATTGCTTTCTTCTGTTCGGTTGTGTCACGAATTGGCAGCCTTTACTTCCCAGAACAATTTTCGGTTCACTTTTGATGGGCCATGTAGAGGATCAACAGACGAACAAAACTGTTTTCTCTATATTCAAGGCTATACTGTCTTGACGTAAGCTTGCAAAACCTGCAAGTAAACAAACCACCAGGAATGGCTTTCTATTTGGGAAGTTAATTTGACACCAGTACCGGAGGTTATCAATCCAGCCAGACGGGAGGGCAGACTCAGGGGACTGAATAGTAATTAAAACCAACCAGGCATGACGCAAGCAAACCTGGTTTACCAACAGAGTTGTAAACTGGCTGTTGACCATGAGAATCTAATTGTTCCCTTGACATGACACCTGATAAGAATAGCTAGGAAATCGCCCAACCGCGATGGCTGACCCCATCTGGTAGAGACTAGAGGCGCAAGGTGTGAAATCACTGATAAGACTCAGTGGGCTAATAATTGTCAGACCCACAGGTGTGAAGGCTAGTGTGCATGCAGGAAGAATTTTTATGACTGGACAGACTTGGAGTTAATTGCAATTAACGTCAGGAGGAGATAAGAAGAATTTATGACGGGAATGCCAAAGAGATAATAGTGTCTCAGACACTGTCTGCTAGGCAAAGAGAAGCAAATAGCTATCTTCACAGATGCAAAGTCGGCTGTCTCAATACTGAAGAGCAATAACAGCACAGAACTAACTGACCTAAGAGCAGCACTCCATGGTCTATGCCAGAAATCCAAAAAAGTTGTAATACAGTGGATCCCATCACATTGCAGTATACCTGGAAACGAAGAGGCTGACAGACTGGCAAAAGAGGGTGGACGACTACCACAGCCTGACATAGACATAACCTATAATGAGGCAAAGAGGTTGATAAAAAGCACTTATAGAACCAAATGGGAATCAGAGCATCCAGGCCATCAGAAGGATGATGCATATTACAAACTCGACCGAAGAGAACAAGTAGCAATCTTCAGACTCCGCACAGGACATAACAGGCTGAAATACCACTTGTTCAATAAACTAAAGATAGGAGATACCGATGAATGTAATTGTAGAACTGGAAAATGACAGCAAAACATTTGCTGCAGGATTGCCCAACGTATGCAGAACAGAGAAAGATATTTTGGCCCACACCTGCTTCATTTGAGGACAAGCTCTATGGAGATATCAACAAGCTAAAGTTGACCGCAGATTACTTTAACTATATACAGGTTGACATTTAAAGGTGCATGAAGACCCAGAGGCATGAAATGGAATATTGCTTGGATAGCAAATCCATTACGTGGAAAGTCCAAATCAAAAGCCCATTGTGTGGGCTTCATAAAAGGTGGAAAAGTGTCCTAGTGGCACGAAATGGAATATTGCTTGGATAGCAAATCCATTACGTGGAAAGTCTGAATCAAAAGCCCACTATGTGGGCTTCATAAAAGGTGGAAAAGTGTCCTAGTGGCACGAAATGGAATATTGCTTGGCTAGCAAATCCATTATATGGAAAGTCCGAATCGAAAGCTCACTGTGTGGATGTCTTCTGCAGACTGCATACTTCTGGTTTCCGGAAGAACAGCCTATGGTGAACGGAAGGCCCAATATACGGAAGTGAGGCTAAGCAGCCATGTGCAGGACGTGACGATTCCTTGGGTGAGCCCAGTACCAGAGCGCTATGTATCGGCTCTGCATGTATGGAAGCCTCCTTGGATGGCGGGGAATGCCCATGGTCTGCCCCTGCCTTCCCTTGAGGGCTGACCAGGATCTTTGGCTGTTCTATATGGACCAGCTGGGATGGGGGATAACACCACAACAGTGAGAGTCAAACGTCCTAAGAAACCCCCGGGAAGGTTAACCCGGTCAACAAATGCCCGCAGAAGTCGGATGTGTCGGCCTAACGGCGCGAGAACGCAGCTCTGCTGTAAACAGACACAACGCAATCACATCCGGAAAAAAACACGCCGGATGAACGAAGAAGAAGAAGAAGAAGATATGCTAGGAATAATGTTGGTGAAAGAACTCCTCCTTGGGGGACACCTTGCTCCAGCAGCATCATTTTGCTTGTTTGTCCTTGTACTTTTGTCCTGGCAGTTCTGTTCTCAAGGTAGTGGCTGATCCATTTATACATTTTTCCACAAACATGCATGTTTTGCAGTTTTACTTTCAGTCCTTCCTTCCATACTTTATCAAATGCTTTTTCTAAATCTATCCAGACTGCTAGTGTGTGCTTTTTCTCTTGGAAGGCATCCTCTATTTCCTGAGCTATATAGGTTATTTGATCTTCAGTGGATCTGTACTTTCTGAATCCTGCTTGGTGTGGTGTTAAGAGTTTGTTTTCTTCCAGATGCCATATTAGCCTGCCATTGATAATGCGTTCCATTAATTTTCCTACACAGCTAAGTAGACTGATAGGTCGATAGCCATTTGGTTCTTCCAGGTCTTTTCCTTTCTTTGGGACTGGTATTAGTATAGCTTCCTTCCATGCCTGTGGGACTATTCCTCTCTTCCAGCTGTTATTTAGGACTGCTAGTAGTTTCTTCTTTGCCTTGGTGCCTAGTCCTATTAGCATTTCATTTGTGATTCCATCCTTTCCTGGTGATTTCTTCTTTTTTAGGGTATTCATTGCCTGTTCCATTTCTTCTATTGTTAGATTTGCCATCATATATTCTGCTGCTGTCTCTGTATTTCTATGATGTATCTGTTTGTCTTTGATTGCTTTCTTCTGTTCGGTTGTAATATCAATGTGATTTGCATTTGCATAGTGTTCCATTAGTGCATTTGCAGCCTTTTTTCCTGTAAGCAAGGCATTTCCTTGTTTAATTGTTATTTGTTTGTTTCTAGGTCCTTCATTGTTCATGGCTTTCACTAGTTTCTATAGTGTGTTTCCATCCCTGTCAAAATTCAGGTTTTCTGTTTTTTCCCTCCAGCAATCTCTTGTTGTTTGATTTACTGTTCTTTTGTATTTTGCTGAGATGGCTTTGAGAGAGATATTTGCTTCAATTGTTTGTTCTCTCTCTGCTGTCTTCCTGGCATCTTCAACTTTGTCCTCCAAACTTTGTAGTTCTTCAGTCCAGTATGGTTTGTAATTTTTCCTCGCTCCTCTAGGAATGGACTCAGTGGCTGCCTGTATTATCGCTCTGTTTAGACTTTCCACCATTTGCTTTATGTTGCCATATCGTGTATTTATGTTTTCACAATATTTGTCTGTTAGTATGGCAAATCTGTCCCAATCTGCTCGTTTGTAATTCCAGCGGGGCAAGGGCTTTTGCTCCTGTGGAACATACTCCATATTCATTACAAGCTTGATTGGTCTGTGGTCACTACCTGCTAATTGGTCCAGCACATGGCGATCGATTTTGTGGAGGATGTCTCCTGTGCAGAAAGCTAAGTCTGGAGTAGAAGTGGTAAGCCATCTTCTGGAGTAGAAGCTCGGTGTGTCATCCGCTTTGTTGAGTAGATGGAGATTTGAGTCTATTTCCCGGTCCTCCAATTCATCTCCTCTTTTGTCAGTATCTGGGTATCCCCATCTTTCTGAACGGCTATTAAAGTCTCCGACAATAATGCAGTTTGTGTCAGTTATTTTCATGTTTGAGAGTGTAAGGTCCTTATCTGCTGGGCTATACAGATTGTAGATTCTTATTTTCACGTCCTTTATCATTATATCAACACCTATAATTTCCGTTTGGTTGTCAGAGATCACAGATACTTTGCTGCAAGGTATTGTATTTCGTGTAAGTATTAGAACTCCTCCTTTGTGTCCTTCGCGGTCGAAACGTGTGGCCTGATATCCTCTGACTGAGAATTTGTGATTGGCATTGAGGTGTGTCTCTTGAATGCATGCCACATCTATTCTTCTTCTTCTTCTTCTTCGTTCATCCGGAGTTTTTTTTTCGGATGTGATTGCGTTGTGCCTGTTTACAGCAGAGCTGCGTTCTTGCGCCGTTAGGCCGACACATCCGACTTCTGCGGGCATTTGTTGACCGGGTTAACCTTCCCGGGGGGTTTCTTAGGACGTTTGACTCTCACTGTTGTGGTGTTATCTCCCATCCTAGCTGGCCCATATAGAACAGCCAAAGACATCCTGGTCAGCCCTCAAGGGAAGGCAGGGGCAGACCATGGGCATTCCCCGCCATCCAAGGAGGCTTCCATACTTGCAGAGCCAACACACAGCGCTCTGGTACTGGGCTCACCCAAGGAATCGTCACGTCCTGCACATGGCTGCTTAGCCTCACTTCCGTATATTGGGCCTTCCGTTCACCATAGGCTGTTCTTCCGGAAACCAGAAGAATGCAGTGTGCAGATGACATCCACACAGTGAGCTTTCGATTCGGACTTTCCGCATAATGGATTTGCTATCCGAGCAATATTCCATTTCGTGCCACCAGGACACTTTTTCCACCTTTTTTGAAAGCCCACACAGTGAGCTTTTGATTCGGACTTTCCACGTAATGGATTTGCTATCCAAGCAATATTCCATTTCGTGCCACTAGGACACTTTTTCTACCTTTTTTGAAAGCCCACACAGTGAGCTTTTGATTCCGACTTTCCACGTAATGGATCTCCTATCCAGCAATATTCCATTTCATGCCTCTGGGAGGCTTTGTAACCGACATACCTGTGGTATGAAGTGTGGCAGTCTGAATACTTCTTCATACACCTTTAAATGTCAACCTGTATGTAGTTAAAGTAAGCTACGGTCAACTTGAGCTTGTTGATATCTCCATAGAGCTTGTCCTCAAATGAAGCAGGTGTGGGCCAAACTATCTTTCTCTGTTCTGCATATATTGGGCAATCCTGAAGCAAATGTTTTGCTGTCATTTTTCCAGTTCGACAATTACATTCATCGGTATCTCCTATCTTTAGTTTATTGAACAAGTGGTATTTCAGCCTGTTATGTCCTGTGCGGAGTCTGAAGATTGCTACTTGTTCTCTTCTGTCGAGTTTGTAATATGCATCATCCTTCTGGTGGCCTGGATGCTCTGATTCCCATTTGGTTCTATAGGTGCTTTTTATCAACCTCTTTGCCTCATTATAGGTTATGTCTATGTCAGGCTGTGGTAGTCGTCCGCCCTCTTTTGCCAGTCTGTCAGCCTCTTCATTTCCGGGTATACTGCAATGTGATGGGATCCACTGTATTACAACTTTTTTGGATTTCTGGCATAGACCATGGAGTGCTGCTCTTAGGTCAGCTATTTCTGTGCTGTTATTGCTCTTCAGTATTGAGACAGCTGACTTTGCATCTGTGAAGATAGCTATTTGCTTCTCTTTATTTTCCTCCATCAAGAGCATTTCTGCTGCAGTTTTCAGAGCCTCTACCTCCGCTTTGAAGTTACTTGAAAACTTTCCAGTTGCCACTGAATGTGTTTTTTTCACTCCATTTTTTAAATTTAGGAGAATTCCTCCTCCTCCATTCTCTATTGAATTTTTGGCTGATCCATCTGTATATGCATGGGTCCAATTGCTGCTTGGGTAATGTTCTTTTATGTAGTTTAGGGTTATTTCTCTTCTTTCGGTTTCATGCTGAGTGTTCTTTTTCTCAATACCAGGAATGTTTTCTATCATCTCAGGCAGTTGCTGCTGTCTCCAAGCTGGGAACTTGTCTGCATTGTAAATAGGTTTGACTGTTGATATGTTAAGTATGGGATCTGCCCTAATCTTTCGTTTTGCAGTTTCTACAAAGTTGCTACGCTTCAGTCGTCCCTTTCCAAAACCACTAAACCTTTTATACATAGGGTGGTCTGTCAATCTTCTAAATTTTTCTGCTTGTTGCTGGGCTCTGCTATCTCTTCTATCCTGCATTGGTTGTAAACAAGTGATCTTTTCAAGTTCATTAATAGGCGTTGTCTTCAGGCTTCCAGTTATGATTCGCATTCCTTGATTTTGGACTCTACTTATTTTGTTAAAGTTTGACTTAGCTGCTGTTGCCCAAGCTGCAATGCCATATTCCAGTACTGGCCTCACCCGTCCAGTATATAACTTCTTGAGAACTTTCTCATCTGCTCCCCACGTTGTACCAGCAAGCTTTTTCATGATTGCCATTCTTTGCCTTGCTCTTGTTCGATTTTTCTCAACCTGTGTTTTCCATGTCAGGCGACGATCAAAGGTGACTCCGAGATAGTTTGGATTTTCTTCATGGCGCAATATTTTTCCATTCAATACCAGCTTAGGTTGTTGAGTTTTATTTGAGAGGGAGAACACTGTGCATGTTGTTTTCTCCTCACTTATCTTCACTAGCCATGATTTTGACCAGTCCTCTAGTGCTAATAAGGCTTGCTGTATTCTGCTGTTAGCTGTACTAATATATTCTTCAGATGTCCATATGGCTAGGTCATCTGCAAAGGATGATGTGTGTACTCTGGCTGGAAAATTTTCTGTGATGTCGTTTATATATGCTAGGAATAATGTTGGTGAAAGAACTCCTCCTTGGGGGACACCTTGCTCCAACAGCATCATTTTGCTTGTTTGTCCTTGTACTTTTGTCCTGGCAGTTCTGTTCTCAAGGTAGTGGCTGATCCATTTGTACATTTTCCCACAAACATGCATTTTTTGCAGTTTTACTTTCAGTCCTTCCTTCCATACTTTATCAAATGCTTTTTCTAAATCTATCCAGACCGCTAGTGTGTGCTTTTTCTCTTGGAAGGCATCCTCTATTTCCTGAGCTATATAGGTTATTTGATCTTCAGTGGATCTGTACTTTCTGAATCCTGCTTGGTGTGGTGTTAAGAGTTTGTTTTCTTCCAGATGCCATGTTAGCCTGCCATTGATAATGCGTTCCATTAATTTTCCTACACAGCTAAGTAGACTGATAGGTCGATAGCCATTTGGTTCTTCCAGGTCTTTTCCTTTCTTTGGGACTGGTATGAGTATAGCTTCCTTCCATGCCTGTGGGACTATTCCCCTCTTCCAGCTGTAATTTAGGACTGCTAGTAGTTTCTTTTTTGCCTTAGTGCCTAGTCCTATTAGCATTTCATTTGTGATTCCATCCTTTCCTGGTGATTTCTTCTTTTTTAGGGTATTCATTGCCTGTTCCATTTCTTCCATTGTTAGATTTGCCATCATATATTCTGCTGCTGTCTCTGTATTTGTATGATGTATCTGTTTGTCTTTGATTGCTTTCTTCTGTTCGGTTGTAATATCAATGTGGTTTGCATTTGCATAGTGTTCCATTAGTGCATTTGCAGCCTTTTTTCCTGTAAGCAAGGCATTTCCTTGTTTAATTGTTATTTGTTTGTTGCTAGGTCCTTCATTGTTCATGGCTTTCACTAGTTTCCATAGTTTGTTTCCATCCCTGTCAAAATTCAGGTTTTCTGTTTTTTCCCTCCAACAATCTCTTGTTGTTTGATTTACTGTTCTTTTATATTTTGCTGAGATGGCTTTGAGAGAGATGTTCGCTTCCATTGTTTGTTCTCTCTCTGCTGTCTTCCTGGCATCTTCAACTTTGTCCTCCAAACTTTGTAGTTCTTCAGTCCAGTATGGTTTGTAATTTTTCCTCGCTCCTCTTGGAATGGACTCAGTGGCTGCCTGTATTATTGCTCTGTTTAGACTTTCCACCATTTGCTTTATGTTGCCATATCGTGTATTTATGTTTTCACAATATTTGTCTGTTAGTATGGCAAATCTGTCCCAATCTGCTCGTTTGTAATTCCAGCGGGGCAAGGGCTTTTGCTCCTGTGGAACATAATCCATATTCATTACAAGCTTGATTGGTCTGTGGTCACTACCTGCTAATTGGTCCAGCACATGGCGATCGATTTTGTGGAGGATGTCTCCTGTGCAGAAAGCTAAGTCTGGAGTAGAAGTGGTAAGCCATCTTCTGGAGTAGAAGCTCGGTGTGTCATCCGCTTTGTTAAGTAGATGGAGATTTGAGTCTATTTCCCAGTCCTCCAATTCATCTCCTCTTTTGTCAGTATCTGGGTATCCCCATCTTTCTGAACGGCTATTAAAGTCTCCGACAATAATGCAGTTTGTGTCAGTTATTTTCATGTTTGAGAGTGTAAGGTCCTTATCTGCTGGGCTATACAGATTGTAGATTCTTATTTTCACGTCCTTTATCATTATATCAACACCTATCATTTCCGTTTGGTTGTCAGAGATCACAGATACTTCGCTGCAAGGTATTGTATTTCGTGTAAGTATTAGAACTCCTCCTTTGTGTCCTTCGCGGTCGAAACGTGTGGCCTGATATCCTCTGACTGAGAATTTGTGATTGGCGTTGAGGTGTGTCTCTTGAATGCATGCCACATCTATTCTATCTTTATGAAGACGCTGTGTTAGGGAGTCTTTCTTCTTGTAAACTCCTTCGGCATTCCACTGTAGTATGTTGAGTGTCCGGGGTATTTGGTCAATAGCTCTTAACCTACTCCTCTGTGCCTTGACTCCACAGCACAGGGGAAGGTGACCACCAGTAGTCATGGGTGGACCCCCTCGAGGCAGGGGGCCCGGCACTATCGCCGCCTGATGGGACTTCACGGGATTAGCACCATAACGATTAATTTTGATTTGTGACATCATGAATTAAGTTACGTTGCACTGCTTTGTCAAGCCTGTGGCTCAGTACATCCGATTTCGACAAGCATTTATTCGGGATGCTTTCCCTAGCCTTTGACTGTCCCCAGTCTACCTACAAGGCAGCAGGTTTTACGTTGCACTGCTTTGTCAAGCCTGTGGCTCAGTACATCCGATTTCGACAAGCATTTATTCGGGATGCTTTCCCTAGCCTTTGACTGTCCCCAGTCTACCTACAAGGCAGCAGGTTTTACGTTGCACCGCTTTGTCAAGCCTGTGGCTCAGTACATCCGATTTCGACAAGCATTTATTCGGGATGCTTTCCCTAGCCTTTGACTGTCCCCAGTCTACCTACAAGGCAGCAGGTTTGTGTGTCTCTTCGTCTGGTCCCTCTCCCTTGACCTATCCGACATGGGTGGCCCTACCAGTAGCTGTGCTACTGTCGGCATAGCTCTTAGGGTCATTGGGACGCACAAGCCCCTCTACCTCGTCACGGTGGACACACAGCAGAGGGGCCACATCTATTCTTCTTCTTCTTTGTTCATCCGGAGTTTTTTTTTCGGATGTGATTGCGTTGTGCCTGTTTACAGCAGAGCTGCGTTCTTGCGCCGTTAGGCCGACACATCCGACTTCTGCGGGCATTTGTTGACCGGGTTAACCTTCCCGGGGGTTTCTTAGGACGTTTGACTCTCACTGTTGTGGTGTTATCCCCCATCCCAGCTGGTCCATATAGAACAGCCAAAGATCCTGGTCAGCCCTCAAGGGAAGGCAGGGGCAGACCATGGGCATTCCCCGCCATCCAAGGAGGCTTCCATACTTGCAGAGCCGATACATAGCGCTCTGGTACTGGGCTCACCCAAGGAATCGTCACGTCCTGCACATGGCTGCTTAGCCTCACTTCCGTATATTGGGCCTTCCGTTCACCATAGGCTGTTCTTCCGGAAACCAGAAGTATGCAGTCTGCAGATGACATCCACACAGTGAGCTTTCGATTCGGACTTTCCACGTAATGGATTTGCTATCCAAGCAATATTCCATTTCATGCCACTAGGACACTTTTCCACCTTTTATGAAGCCCACACAGCGAGCTTTCGATTTGGACTTTCCACATAATGGATTTGCTATCCAAGCAATATTTCATTTCATGCCTCTGGGTCTTCATGCACCTTTAAATGTCAACCTGTATGTAGTTAAAGTAAGCTGCGGTCAACTTGAGCTTGTTGATATCTCCATAGAGCTTGTCCTCAAATGAAGCAGGTGTGGGCCAAAATATCTTTCTCTGTTCTGCATACGTTGGGCAATCCTGCAGCAAATGTTTTGCTGTCATTTTTCCAGTTCTACAATTACATTCATCAGTATCTCCTATCTTTAGTTTATTGAACAAGTGGTATTTCAGCCTGTTATGTCCTGTGCGGAGTCTGAAGATTGCTACTTGTTCTCTTCGGTCGAGTTTGTAATATGCATCATCCTTCTGATGGCCTGGATGCTCCGATTCCCATTTGGTTCTATAAGTGCTTTTTATCAACCTCTTTGCCTCATTATAGGTTATGTCTATGTCAGGCTGTGGTAGTCGTCCGCCCTCTTTTGCCAGTCTGTCAGCCTCTTCGTTTCCAGGTATACTGCAATGTGATGGGATCCACTGTATTACAACTTTTTTGGATTTCTGGCATAGACCATGGAGTGCTGCTCTTAGGTCAGTTAGTTCTGTGCTGTTATTGCTCTTGAGTATTGAGACAGCTGACTTTGCATCTGTGAAGATAGCTATTTGCTTCTCTTTATTTTCCTCCATCAGGAGCATTTCTGCTGCAGTTTTCAAAGCCTCTACCTCCGCTTTGAAGTTACTTGAAAATTTTCCAGTTGCCATTGAATGTGTTTTTTTCACTCCATTTTTTAAATTTAGGAGAATTCCTCCTCCTCCATTCTCTATTGAATTTTTGGCTGATCCATCTGTATATGCATGGGTCCAATTCCTGCTTGGGTAATGTTCTTTAATGTAGTTTAGGGTTATTTCTCTTCTTTCGGTTACATGCTGAGTGTTCTTTTTCTCAATACCAGGAATGTTTTCTATCATCTCAGGCAGTTGCTGCTGTCTCCAAGCTGGGAAGTTGTGTGCATTGTGTATGGGCTTGACTGTTGATATGTTAAGTATAGGATCTGCCCTAATCCTTCGTTTTGCAGTTTCTACAAAGTTGCTACGCTTCAGTCTTCCCTTTCCAAAACCATTAAATCTGTTGTACATAGGGTGGTCTGTCAATCTTCTAAATTTTTCTGCTTGTTGCTGGGCTCTGCTATCTCTTCTATCCTGCATTGGTTGTAAACAAGTGATCTTTTCTAGTTCATTAATAGGCGTTGTCTTCAGGCTTCCAGTTATGATTCGCATTCCTTGGTTTTGGACTCTACTTATTTTGTTAAAGTTTGACTTAGCTGCTGTTGCCCAAGCTGCAATGCCATATTCCAGTACTGGCCTCACCCGTCCAGTATATAACTTCTTGAGAACTTTCTCATCTGCTCCCCACGTTGTACCAGCAAGCTTTTTCATGATTGCCATTCTCTGCCTTGCTCTTGTTCGATTTTTCTCAACCTGTGTCTTCCTCCCCCGATGTGTCTCCACCTTGCCGTGGTGGGGGAGCTTGCGTGTCCCATCGACCCCATGTGCTTGCCGATGGGTGAAAAAACTACATATCGGACAGCATACGGGATAGGGACCAGACTAAGAGAGACACAACCTGCTGCTCTGCAGGTGACTGAGGATAGCAGTCAAAAGTTTAAAAAGGTGCACGAAGGCACGAAGGCAGACGCTCTTGGTCCGGACAAAACTCTTAAGGCTCCCTGTCGAGGGCTGTGGCTGAACGCCTCTAAGCCACAAACCCTCACATCTGAGAGTCAGGCCGATACCCGCCTACCAAATAATAGAAGCGGGATACTGAGCAAGCTACATGCTCAGTTCTATTACATGTTCGAAGGCTCTCAGCTGGGGAATATGAGAGATTCCCGGATGAGAGGGCCAGGCCGCTTCTCGTCCACTGCTGCACGAAGGTAAGGTGCTGAGCCGGCAGCACATGTAGCCTACCTGGTGAGCGAGTACGAAAAGTCAGAAAAGTGCCTCAGTCGAAGGAAATGGCTACGAAAACTGTCTGTATCCAGCTCACAGAGAGTATAGACAAAAGTGGAAGAACGTCTCAATGACGCAAAATGGAACGCACGGCGAGCGGACCTATTGCGTGGTCTGAAGTCAAAATAAAAAGCTTACCGAGTGGATGTCGCTCGCAGTCTGACCGCTCCTGGTGTGTGTTTGAGCGATCAGTGGCAAACGGGTTGCCCAACACATGGAAGTGAGGAACTAAAGCAGCCATGAGCAGGACGTGGCAACTCCTCGGGTGAGCCCAGTCTCAGAGCAATATGTGCCGGCTCTGCAATTATGGAAGCCTCCTTGGATAGCAAGGGAATGCCCAAGGTCTGCCCCTGCCTTCCCTTGAGGGCCGACCTCGATGTCGCTGATCGTTCTATCTTGACCAGCTGAGATGTTGGCGACATCACAACAGTCTTACGTGCTACGAAACCAGAGGAAGGCTAACCTCATTAAAAAATGCCCGCCAGAAGTCGGAAGTGTCGTCCTACGGGTGGCAAACTAAAAATTGACACTACGCAATTACGTCCGAGTGAATTGTCTCGTCCGATTGTCTCTTGTGCTAGGAACAGCTCTGACTACCTAGTTTCCGAATTCCGCTCTTGTTCGGAACAGCTCTGACTAGGTAGTTTCCGAATGTCCGACGTGTCTGGAACAGCTCTGACGGACACAACGACAAGCACATGTCCGAAAAACTCGCTTAGTGGATGCTGACTGCAGACCAGCTTGGTTTGTGCGGGAAAGGCTCGGGGTGAACGAAATGCCCAATATATTGAAGTGAGGAATTAAAGCAGCCATGAGCAGGACGTGACGATTCCCTCTGTGTGCCCAGTACCAGGGCGCTATGTGCCGGCCCTGCAATTATGGAAGCCACCCAGGATGGCGGAAAATGCTATGGACTGTCCCTGCCTTCATTTGAGGGATGACCGTGCAGTCTCCGACTCTTCCAACTTTACCAGCTGGGAGGTGGACAGTACCACAAAAGTGAGAGTCTCCCAGGAATGCTAACCTGGTCAAAAATGCACGCTAAAAGTCGGATGTGTTGGCCTGAGGGTTTCGATCCAAGGGTGCCTAACTAGACACACCGCAATCACATCTGAAAAAGAAAAAAAAAACACTCCGGATGAACGCAAAGAAGAAGTACAAGCAACTAGAAAGTCGCATAGAAGCCCTGGAGATGTGGATATACAGACGAATAGGTCGTATTTCATGGAAACAAAAACAATCAAATGCAGAGGTCCTAGAAAAACTGGGAATGAAGAGAGAGTTGATGAAAGAAATAAAGAGGAGACAAGTGAAATATTTTGGCCGCGTTAAAAGACATGCTACTCTTATAAAAACCATACTGGAGGCAAGGTTGAGGGCAAACGAGCAAGAGTAGACAACAACTGGGAGGATAACATCAAGAGATGGACGAACATCAGCCTGACAGAATGTACAGTCAAGGCGAGAGACAGACAGTGTTGGAGATCTATTGCAGCCAACCTTCATTGTGGAGACGGCACCATATTTATTGATATATGTTAGCTTAATTTAGCTTCAACTTGGTCAATACACACAAACTCACGGATCTCAACTCTAACCAACGCTGAAGAAGCAGGTTGAAAGAGACCGAGATTGGAATTTTTGTTTTTGAAAATTGGAATTGGAATTGGAAAATTCAACTTGGCTACATTTGGAAAACTGCTGGCAACACCGGATGTTGCTATTTTGTTTCCTGCGGTTCTGCAAACGGAAGTGATTCCTTTCTGTGTCGTATCGTCAAGATGAGGTATGCAAGTGTGCTCTGGCTTAGAAAAATAATCCTATTTCATCTTGTTATTAAATGTTTGTTAGAACATTTAACGTATATTTAAGTTTACACCTTAATACGGTAAAACTTTTTAAAATTATATTATTGCCATGAACATTTTAACTATCGTTTTATTTACCTATAATGGTGCCCATATAATAAGTAAACTTAAACTTATGTTTTCAGAATCGAACTTTGCTCATACAGTGGGTATAAAATATACCCAGGCCATGGCAAGCGGCTTGTCAAGGCTGATGGCAGGGTGAGTATTTTTGTTTTAAGAAAAAAAAAAGAATAAATAAAGGAAGAAACTAACTGTAAAACAGAATAATTCCTTAAAAATGCCAATCCTGGATCTTGCAATGGATGTCAGCAAGTCAACCACACGTTTGTGATTACATTACTCGCTACAGTGATTTTGTTACACCGTTAAACATATTTGCTACTATAACAGTCATAACCCCTAAGTTAAATGTTTTAAATTCAAGACAACCAATTTTTGTTTCCACGAAAGTTTTATTTAACACTACAAGAATTTCATACACAACCAATTTATTATAAGGCCATGAGGTATCCTCTGATATTTATTTATATTTTTTTTTTTTTTTTTGCAGAATATAGAACAGGCTGTATGTTTTACTGTAAACATTTCCTGAACACAAAATACTGTTTGTATGTGTAATTTTGTTTTCGATTTTCATATAACCATGAGGTATCCTTCTCCAACATTTATAGCTGAAAATATATGTCGTTTCTGAGGTGAATGTTGTGATTGCCTTGCACATAAAGAGTAGCTGATTGTTGGCAAAAGAGTAGTGAACAGATTTATGGTCACCAAATGGAAAACTGCTGGCCTCAAGGTGAAAGTAACCTGACCATGTAAGTGTTTAGGCCGGGTTCCAACCACTGAAATAATTCATCTGCAATGTTAAGGTTGTTCTTTATGTAAGCCAATGTAGGCATCACTAATACCTTGAGCCTGGAATCAAACAGCAAAGCATCATATAAGAGCTGTTGTGTTGTCAGTGTGCTTAAAAGGCACAGTGTCAAAACAGCGCAACCCCTGATGAGCATGATTTGATCATTCTTCCTCTTCGTTTATCCTGAGTTTTTTTGTGTTCGGACGTGATTGCGTTGTGCCTGTTTACAGCAGAGCTGCGTTTTTGTGCTGTTAGGCCGACACATCAGACTTCTGCGGGCATTTGTTGACTGGGTTAACATCCCAAGGGGTTTTGTGTTTGACTCTTGACTGTTGTGGTGTTATTCCCCCATCCCAGCTGGCCCATTTAGAACAGCCGAAGAAAATAACGGTCAGCCCTCAAGGACCACGGACATTCCCCGCCATCCAATGAGGCTTCTATACTTGCAGAGCCGTACTTCTACCCCTGCTATGAAGTTGCTTAAAAACTTTCCAGTTGCTACTGACATTTTTTTCACTCCATTTTTTAAATTTAGAATTCCTCCATTTTCTATTGAATTTTTGGCTGATCCGTCTGTATATGCATGGATCCAATTGCTACTTGTAGTGTGTTCCATCGTGCCATTACCCGAAGTAAATAGTCATGTACAGAGTCATCCGGCCATTGAAAATCTTGTCCCGCAAAACGCTGTCTAATTTACCACGCATTCTTTCGACGTCATTCATTCATTCAAATGTCACGTGACAAGAACACGCCATCCTGGGTTTTCCAGGAAAGGGTGGCTTAATATTCCGTGCACATCGATTGGTTAAAATCGTGGTGAACTTTTATATAAATACGAATATATTTCATACTTACTGTAATTAATTTTTTTTGGTGTCGATAGAATTGCATCAATTATAGATGTATTTTTGAATTCTGCACACAATTTTTTAAATATATCTGGAAAGTTTCATCGCTGTACTAGCTTTAATTGTGGAGAAAAACTTTTTTGCGAAGGCGTGTTTTTGTTCTTTGCACATATCGACCCGACTGGCATGTGCACTTTGTAACACTAACACTATTCTGGCGTTGTTGGTAGAATTGCATCAATTATAGATGTATTTTTTAACTTAGCCTACAATTTTAAATTATCTGGACAGTTTCATTGCTGGACAAGCTTTCTTTTTGGATGAAAAAGAACATTTTTGGCGAAGCGTGTTTTTGTGAATAGGTAAACGCATGGCCTGCGCTATGGTGACTGCGCATGCGCGTATCAATCGCTGTGGCATGTTAACACTTCTGCCTATGACCCGTTGGTTGAGACCAACCTCGCTCGCAGAGACAAATGAAAACGGCACATTGAACCGCAAATAATTTTTTCTGACGCTTGCAATAGAAAACCATCAATTGTAGGTGGATCTTCGAATTCTGCATAAGATTTTTCAGAAATTTGGAAAGTTTCATCGATAACTTGCTTTAATTGTGGTTGAAAAACAGGCGAAAATGTAACAATCGTGAAACCCAAAACAGCAGCTTGACTATAAATATATCTGAAACCACCATTTTGTTCTCGCTAGCGTAGTCGTAAGCCATCCGCCTGTCTGTGTCACGCGGGAGACTGCGGTTCTCTTCCCGGCTGGGCATTTAAAAAAATATTATTCGGCGATATAATAGAAACTTAAACATTACGAACTAAAACATATAGAACTAAGAAACTGGAAGTTTGTGAATAAATTGTGCGCTATGGATCTTTGCACAGCCGGGGAGCGCATCCCACAGAGGCAGTGGAATGATGGCGGCGTATCGGAATCCATGAAACCAATAGATGTCTTTGTTTAATGTGAATTTTAATTGCCATATAAAATATTGCCCCTGAACCAGTATAGTTTCATCGCTAAACTTGCTCGAATTGTGGTTGAAAAAGATTTTCTGCGAAGATGTGACTTTGTGAATTGGAAATCCACAGGACACAGGTCATGACGGCCGCCGAATATAGATTGCACTACACTTTTAAACACACACGTGCGATTTGATCTACTAAAGTTAAAGAACACAATTTTAAAGATTATTAATGAGTTATTTGTATACTTGTACTATTCTGTAATCATTTCACATGACGGAACATATTTTTGTCAGTTTTCATATGACCGTTTGAGATCTCGCATGCACACCCACTGGTGAAGGTAATCCGACTAATTGGACACATTGGAGAGTAGCATGAGAAATCGCAACTCGTCTCACCGTCACAAAAATGTGAATATCTACACTTATAAGTGACATACAGGCATCATTGAGGTACCATTAGATTTTGAATTTCAAGGCCTATCTTCTGTGGCCGTCTCATTAGTAAATACTTAAATTAAAATCGTCATTGAACTTGCTACTACTTGGATAATGTTCTTTTATGTAGTTTAGGGTTATTTTTCTTCTTTCAATTTCATTCTAAGTGTTCTTTTTCTCAATACCAGGAATGTTTTTTATCATCTCAGGCAGTTGCTATTGTCTCCAAGCCGGGAACTTGTGTGCATTGTAAATGGGTTTGACTGTTGATATGTTAAGTATAGGATCTACCCTAATCTTTCGTTTTGCAATTTCTACAAAGTTGCTACGCTTAAGCTGTCCCTTTCCATAACCATTAAACCTGTTATACATAGGGTGACCTGTCAGTCTTCTAAATTTTGCTGCTTGTTGCTGGGCTCTGCTATCTCTTCTATCCTGCATCACTTGTAAACAAGTGATCGTTTCTAGTTCATTAATAGGCGTTGTCTTTAGGCTTCCAGTTATGATTCGCATTCCTTGATTTTGGACTCTTCCTATTTTGTTAAATAATAAAGTCTGTTCGTTCGTTAAAGTTTGACTTAGCTGCTGTTGCCCAAGCTACAATGCCATATTCCAGTACTGGCCTTACCCGTCCAGTATATAATTTCTTGAGAACTTTCTCATCTGCTCCCCATGTTGTACCAGCACGCTTTTTCATGATTGCCATTCTTTGCCTTGCTCTTGTTCCGATTTTTCTCAATCTGTATCTTCCATGTCAGGCTGAGTTTTATTTGAGAGGGAGAACACTGCATGTTGTTTTCTCCTCACTTATCTTCACTAGCCATAATTTTGACAAGTCCTCTTAGCACTAATAGGCTTGCTGTACTAATATATTCTTCAGATGTCCATATGGCTAGGTCATCTACTCGATCTGGAAAATTTCTGTGATGTCATTTATATATGCTAGAAATATAGGAATAATGCTGGTGAACTCCTCCTTGGGGGACACCTTGCTCCAATAGCATCATTTTGCTGGTTTGTCCTTGTACTTTTGTCCTGGCAGTTCTGTTGTCAAGGTAATGGCTGATCCATTTGTACATTTCCCCACAAACATGCATTTTTTTCAGTTTTACTTTCAGTCCTTCCTTCCATACTTTATCAAATGATTTTTCTAAATCTATCTAGACCGCTAGCGTGTGCTTTTTCTCTTGGGAGGCATCCTCTATTTCCTGAGCTATATAGGTTATTTGATCTTCAGTGGATCGGCACTTTCTGAATCCTGCTTGGTGTGGTGTTAACAGTTGGTTTTCTTCCAGATGCCATGTTAGCCTGCCATTGATAATGCGGTCCATTCATTTTCCTACACAAAGTAGACTGATAGGTCGATAGCCATTTGGTTCTTCCAGGTGTTTCCCTTTCTTTGGGACTGGTATTAGTATAGCTTCCTTCCATGTCTGTGGGACTATTCCTCTCTTCCAGCTGTAATTTAGGACTGCTAGCAGTTTCTGTTTTGCCTTAGTGCCTAGTCCTATTAGCATTTCATTTGTGATTCCATCCTTTCCTGGTGATTTCTTCTTTTTTAGGGTATTCATTGCCCGTTCCATTTCTTCCATTGTTAGATTTGCCATCATATATTCTGCTGCTGTCACTGTATTACTATGATGTATGTTTATCTTTGATTGCTTTCTTCTGTTCGGTTGTAATATCAATGTGGTTTGCACTGGCATAGTGTTCCATTAGTGCATTTGCAGCCTTTTTTCCTGTCAGCAAGGCATCTCCTTGTTTAATTGTTATGTTTGTTTCTAGGTCCTTCATTGTTCATGGCTTTCACTAGTTTCCATAGTTTGTTTCCATCCCTGTCAAAATTCAGGTTTTCTGTTTTTTCCCTCCAACAATCTCTTGTTTGATTTACTGTTCTTTTATATTTTACTGAGATGGCTTTGAGAGATATGTTCGCTTCAGTTGTTTGTTCTCTCTCTGCTGTCTTCCTGGCATCTTCATCTTTGTCCTCGAAAATGTGTAGTTCAGTCCAATATGGTTTGTAATTTTTACTTGCTCTTGGAATACTCAGTGGCCGCCTGTATTATTGCTCTGTTTAGACTTTCCACCATTTGCTTCATGTTGCCATATCGTGTATTTATGTTTTCGCAATCGAAGTGTATATCCATAGCTCACTATGTATAAAGTATTCCTTTATACATAAACTGTTCCGGCTGGTCACGTGATTTGCCAAGTCACGTGACCTAACGTAAGTGTGTGGCTATATTATACACTGATTGAAATATTATTGATCGTTCGTTTCCTTGCCGGACAATTTAAAAAAAAAATTCAGCAATTAATTGGGTGAAAGTCAATCCTTTATCTCTTTGGGTTTGCGGGGTTATATGCAAACTTTTTATATTTATAATTGTTGTTTACAGTGAGTGTAAGTTAGTCTTTCCTCTTGAGCCCTGAATGTACTGGACCTAGGTATCAGTACAGAGCTGGGTAGGTGGCTGCTTCTATTGTCCCCAAGGACACTCCATTTTATGTCTGATGCCGCCTCTAGTGATTCAAGTGCCAGGTTGATGGCCATGTCAGGGTCCCCCGGTCTCATTGCATGCCTAGTTGGTGTCCTATCATTTAGAAAGACATCCGTCTCAAGCGAGGCTTCAGAAAGAGCAGTGCCCTGTGTGTGCCCTCTCCCGACCTGTCCCACTCTTTGGAGCGTGCACTGAAGTAGCCACATGATACTTTGTAATAATGAAAGAGGTAAAAACAGGAGCAAGGACCACTTACTTCTGCTACGGTGATGTGAGGAGAAGAGCACAACCCTGACTGCGTAGGGCCAAAGGAAAAAATGAATAAAGAGAAAGAACCTCTCACCGTCCTCGGTTAACAAGAATAGAAAGGAATTAAGGTTTAAGAAGATCCAGGGTGGGCCGACAGGGAATTGGAACAATAATCTCCAATTCCAGACAAAGAATTACTCCAAGGGCTGTTCTAACACCAATGACTATAACAAGAGTCTATCAACTAAACGACAAAGTAAGAGTAACACAAGCATCATTTGTTTATTAAACTTCTGAACTTCACTATAATATACAGACATGTAGCATCAACCAGGAAGTTAGCATACAGCAAAAATCGAACAGCAAAAACACTAATCCAACAAATAAAATTCCTAAGTGTAGCAAAAACTTCTAATCCAGTAAAAACTCCAAAATCTACCAAACACTAATCCACCAAAATCTAATCCACCAACAACTAATACACTAAAACTAATTTACCAAAAACTTCTAAAACTTCTAGTCCACTAAAAAACCCAGGAAAATCTAAAATCTAAAACTAGAATTCTGGCTTTTCCACTGCAAAACTTAAGGGTCTAACTACTAAACACACATTTGCAATAGGCATTGGCGCCTCGTCACTTAGTGCGGTGGACTACAGAAAAGGCCAGTTCTACGTACACAGAGGCCTTTTATACTGGGGTCCCAGAGTTCCAGACCAATCAGACGCCTTCTTGCAGAATTCCACCATCATCGCGAGCCGAGTACAATAAGTTGTAATAATATATTGAACACACACAACTAAGTTGATATACCTGTTGGTATGGTTCAAAGGTCGGGTTGCAAGACCTGATTTTTATCTTAAAAATTTACCAGATTAGATGGGGGGAAAACCTCAGGAAAAGTTGTTTAAATGCCAGTAATATACCAGAGTTATAAATGGATAGAGCAATTTTAAAATATGAGTAAATGCATTTGGTTAATTCTATCAATCAATCATGTGCCATGCCGGAAAGCGTGGGCGGTCATGACTCGCCATTTCACTCGATCACCAGTGTCGTGGATCAGCTCAGTGTTCCTGTCCCGTCCATGCCATGTATTCTATAGGAAACGAAAAAACTTTATTTTCAAAGGGCCACAAAAGGGGCACAAAGCAGGCCTGTCTTACATTCAGCCTTTCCCTGTCTTACATTTGGCCTTTCCAGTCACCCATCTTTCGATCATCAATTGTCTGTTATGCATGTTACATTCACGTAAGGAAAAGAACTTTGTCAAATGAATGTTGTAAACATAAACAATGCTTATTACTATGTTCTGAGGCAGACACACACATGAATAAACACATACATGATACATACACACCTGCAAACAAAAATCATTTACAGTTTTGTACCCACTCAATGGCACAAATACACACTGCCTCGCATACAAATACTCTCAAACCCACTAATAAAAGTTATATTCTACTTATACATACATTCTCCCCTCTCTGCTTCTCTCTCTCTCTCTCTCTCTCTCTCTCTCTCTCTCTCTCTCTCTCTCTCTCTCTCTCTCTCTCTCTCTCTCTCTCTCTCTCTCTCTCTCTCTCTCTCTCTCTCTCTCTCTCTCTCCTCTCGTGTCCTCATTCATACACAAAGGCACACACAGGCACACACATACTCCTCATACACACATAGACACATACCTTCACACATGCAAATCGTACATTTAGTGCCAGAACCACACACATTTTTCTACTCACAAACACTAAATCTATTCACGCATTCATACTCTCTCCAAAGAAGTTTTAGGTATTCTATTAAATGTTAGTACGGTTGAAGTATGGTGTTTAAATGGTACTTTATATGCATATTAACAATTTCTGTGTATGCTTTGTTTTAGACTTTCAACTTTTTGAGCCACAAATGTGAGCGCTCTCACATGATGAAGCGCAACCCCAGAAATATCAACTGGACAGTGCTGTACCGCAGGAAGCACAAGAAGGGCCAGACAGAGGAGGTGGCTAAGAAAAAGACACGCCGCACCCAGAAGTTCCAGAGGGCTATTACTGGAGCTACCCTTAATGATATTCTGGCAAAGAGAAATCAAAAACCAGAGGTTCGCAAAGCCCAGCGTGAGCAAGCCATCAGGTAGTGTTTTCAGTCCCTCATTTTGTATCGTCACCAATTTACAGATTGTAGCAGATTTGTGGTCTGTAACGACTTTTTAGGGTTTGTTAATGTCAGGCTTCTTTCACCAGCTCAGTTACACATGATTTTGTTGTATGATTTTATGTGCAAGTTATTTATTTTTGCATTATATATAACAGTATAGTGTCCACATGTTTCACTGTTAATAATTTTCCTGAACACGGTATGCGTTTGTATGTATAATTGTTTTCAATTTTCATTCACTTGCTGTGAACTCTAGTGTTGTCCATCTCCTACTACTTGTGCACTGGACTGATTTTTTGCATGTGGATTACGTTTTCCTATTACCACTATCCCTCATCTGAATTCAGTTTCCAAGTCAAGTAGAAGTCCCATGTTATCCTACATTGTGGGTTGAACCTGCTAACCCAGCAAGAAGACACTAGAGGAGTGAGCGCTCTTTATCCATTTGGCCTTGCTGACCTGCAAACTGTCCTTATTCTCATTATTTGCTGTGCAGGTTTCTGTTTCTAGCTTATACCCATCACGTCACCTGGTATGTTTGACCTGTCTGCAAGGAGCTAAATCAGGACATGAACTCAAGTTAGCTGGTTATCTACTTACAGGGACAAGTAATGGAATTAGAAATATATTTGCTAGTCGACATTCTGATAATGATGGGGTGGGCATCTGTGAAGGAAGGAGAAATCCAGGTTACAGAAGACACCAAGATATTTAGACCTAGCTCATGGATAAGACTGCGCATGTAACCCATGGAAACTGATCCGTCTGTGAATGGATGGGTTCTTATCTGCCATGATATTGCCTCTGTAGGCTACATTTGCTGTGTGGTTCGTGTGATTTTCTATACAAGAGGGTTTACATGCGAGTGGATCGACTTCATTGCACCATGTGTTATTTCTGTTGGCCACCAAAAGGGTCACATTGCACGAACCAGGAGTGTCTGATAAAATGTTGGTCATGGACTGAGTGTCGCTGGAAAATTGCCCCATAATCTGTGGAACACGAGGCAGGTATATTAACCACTTCTCCATTGAGACACCAATGTTTTTATGCCCATTAAGACCCCATTGTTATAAAAAACCCTGTAAATCAACAATATAATGGTCAGCATTTCAAGAACACAAATAGAATTCAAGAACACAAATAGAATAACCACTCCATGTTTAATTGACATGCATTCTCTGGCACTTATGTTACAAAGTTTACTGTTTAAATAAATGACATATGCTGATAAGTCCTTGTTCTCTCCCCAACTCAGAGCTTACAAGGAAAAGGTTAAAGTCAAGGAAGCCCAGAAGAAGGCAACCAAGGTAATTTTTCCCAAACTTATTTCTGCTCAGCATGTAATTTTTTCTGTTCATGATACAATAGTGTCTATTCTCTATATTCTTCTTCTTCAACGTTCTGGGCCATTGAGGTTCTTTGCTGCAGATACAATCCGTCTCCATTCGTCTCTCTGGTGGACCTTCTCTTGCCAGTCGTTGATTCCAAGTGCTTGTAAGTCTGTATATGTATTATCTGTCCACCGCCTTCTTGGTCTACCTCGGGGTCTACGGTCATTTATTTCCTGATTGTAAGCGAGTTTTGTTTCCCTATTATCTGCCATTCTTTCTATATGCTATATCTCTCTATATTCTGGTTAGTAGTAATTTTGGGATAGTTATGCAGTTTCATTTTAAGCAGAGGAAGAGGCTGACCACATAAGCGATAGATGGAATATTCGGGTCCACGGAAATCTTGATACATAAAGCCCATACAGACGGGGACACTCCTGCTGTTATATACTTCACCTCGACACCGCAAGGTACAAGAGGAACAAAATATGAGATTGTCCTTGGGGAAGGCATGAGATATTGTCCTTGGGGAAGGCAGTTAAATTTTTCTCTGCATTAATGGATGTTGGTTATATGGTCACTCTTGTGTGTATAACACTCAGTAGTGTCACAGCGCTTCAAGTATTTCATTTGATATTTCAGCCTGCTCCAGCCAAACAAACCAAGCAGCCAAAGACAGCCAAGCAGCCTATGACTAAAGCACCACGTGTTGGAGGAAAGCGATAAATGTGACATTAATAAAGCAGGTTTTCTCACTGATCAAACATGTTGTGTTCCTTGTAATGTCATGTCAGTATGTTACCTATGTTGAACATATGTTATATATACAGTGAACGTAAAACATCAATAAATTAACTCTGGGAAGGTTAACATGGTCAACAGATGCCCAGTTGTATGTGTTGGCGTATCGTCGCAAGAACGCAGCTCTACCGTAAACAACGAAACCACACCCAAAATAACTCCGGATGAACACAGAATAAGAAACAATTATTGTTAGTGAGATTTTATTGATCACGTGTCTCGCTAAGTGCAGACAATCGTTTGCCATCTCAGTGATTATCTTGTATCAAAGCAATGGCAAACTTCAAAAGATGTCTAGAAATAGTCAACAATGACAGTGTGCAGAGGTTAAACAGTATTAAAATATTATTCTTCTGCGCGCATTCGGGGTATTTTTTTCCCCAGGTGTGGTTGCGATGTGCCTGCTTACAGCGGAGCTGCGATACTGCGCCTTTAGGCCGACTTCTACTGGCGTTTTGTTGACTAGGTTAACCATCCTCGTTTGACCATTTAACAATCACTAAACAAAATTGGGAATTTTGAACTTCCAACAATTCTTAGAATACTATTGATCTAGAATACTCTTAATTTTCCATAGGATCTAATCATAAAAAAACGAAATAATTTTGAATGTAACATCATAGGGGTATTGAAAGAATAATTGAAGCCATAGTACATGGAAACATACAGACATACAAGCACTTGGAATCAGCGACTGGCAAGAGGTCAACCAGAGAGACGAATGGAGACGCTTATATCTGCAGCAGCGCCGCACAAAGCACGAACTCAGTAGCTACAGCGACGACTCCCAGGAGTGTCCTGAAAAGCACTCGCAAACCGAAAAGGCAAACCAGTCAGTCCAGCAACAGCTGGCCATCATCGTTCTGAACGTGCAGTTTATGCTAAAGATGACCACTGACAGATGCAAAAGCACTCCACGTGAAATTCACAGCTCAGTGTCGCGCCACGCACTCACTCAGTAGCGGGGCGACCAAACCATAGCCTCCATAGTTGCCTCTTACGACATGCATGGTAGGCAACAGTGTTACTATTCTTTACTCCCCGTATGGGCCCCGGCAACACGGGCAAATGCTGAAGAAGAAATTACATTGAAGAAGTCAAGTGTCAACCATCACAAGGAGTTATCAAATGATTTCCACTGGGATAATAGCTATAAGCATGAGATTAACAGGTCAGTTACACTACAAGGTGCATCTTACATATTTAGGCTGCATTCAACTCCCCATAGCCTGTCTGTTATGTTCCAGTTGGGGTTAAGATGCCATGCATCTTTTTTGTGGGCTCGGATACCGATTCTCACTTGGTTCTGTAGTTACTTCAATTAACCTAGATTGTTCACATCTGATTACCGTTGGCCAGTTTGTCAGTGTCAGGATCCACTATCACAAGCATGTGAATTTCTGACAGGTGAATTGCTCCTAGTTTGGCTATTGACATTCATTGTTGAGACTTCACATTAGTGAAGAGACGTGCGTATGCTTTAATTTGTCAACATTTCTGCTTGTTTTCAATGCCTCTGCCTACTCTTAGAGGATTTTCCACTTGCCATTCTCCATTTATGGTGACAATGATACTAAAACCAGACAATGGGACTAGTGCAGGTGTATATGGACAAGTCTTCTTTTTTTCTTCTGCGTTCATCCATAGTTTTTTTTTCCAGACGTGATTGCATTGTGCCTGTTTACAGCAGAGCTGCGTTTTTGCAATGTTACGCCGGCACATCCAACTTCTGCGGGCATTTGTTTTATCTCCCTCCCACTTGGCCCATATAGAACAGCCAAAGACATCCTGGTCAGCCCTCAAGGGAAGGCAGGGGCAGACCATGGGCATTCCCCGCCATCCAAGGAGGCTTCCATACTTGCAGAGCCGACACATAGCGCTCTGGTAATGGGCTCACCCAAGGAATCTTCACGTCCTGCACATGGCTGCTTAGCCTCACTTCCGTGTATTGGGCCTTCTGTTCGCCATACGCTGTTCTTCCGGAAACCAGAAAAATGCAGTCTGCAGATAACATCCACACAGTAAGCTTTCGATTCGGACTTTCCACGTAATGGATTTGCTATCCAAGCAATATTCCATTTCATGCCCTTGGGACGCTTTTGTAACCGGCATAATTATGGTATGAAGTGTGGCAGTCTTAAGTACTTCTTCATGCACCTTTAGATGTCAACCTGAATGTAAAGTAAGTTGCGGTCAACTTGAGGTTGTTATCACCAGTTTGTCCTCAGATGAAGCAGGTGTGGGTCAAAATATCTTTCTCTGTTCTGCATATATTGGGCACTACTGCACTAAATATTTAGTTGTCATTTTATGTTCCACAATTACATTCATTGGTGTCTCTGATCTTTAGTTTATTGAACAAGTGGTATTTCAGCCTGTTATGTCCTATGCGAAGTCTGAAGATTGCTACTTGTTCTCTCCGGTCGAGTTTGTAATATGCATCATCCTTCTGGTGGCCTGGATGCTCTGATTCCCATTTTGTTCTATAAGTGCTTTTTATTAACCTCTTTGCCTCATTATAGGTTATGTATGTCAGGCTGTGGTAGTTGTCCGCCCTCTTTTGCTAGTCTGTCAGCCTCTTCATTTCCAGGTATACTGCAATGTGATGGGATCCACTGTATTACAACTTTTTTGGATTTCTGGCACAGACCATGGAGTGCTCCTTTCAGGTCAGCTAGTTCTGTGCTGTTTTTGCTCTTCAGTATTGAGACAGCTGACTGTGCATCTGTGAAGATAGCTATTTGCTTCTCTTTATTTTTCTCCATCAAGAGCATTTCTTCTGCAGTTTTCAAAGCCTCTACCTCTGCTTTGAAGTTACTTGAAAATTTTCCAGTTGCCACTGCCCTTTTTTCACTTCATTTTTAAAATTTAGAATTTCTCCTCCATTTCCTATTGAATTTTTGACTGATCCATATGTGTATACATGGGTACAATTACTGCTTGGGTAATGTTCTTTTATGTAGTTTAGGGTTATTTTTCTTTTGGTTTCATTTTGAGTGTTCTTTTTCTCAATACCAGCTGGGAACTTGTGTACATTGTAATTGGGTTTGACTTATGTTAAGTATAGGATCTGCCCTAATCTTTCGTTTTGCAGTTTCTACAAAGTTGCTACGCTTCAGTCTTCCCTTTCCAAAACCACTAAACCTTTTATACATAGGGTGGTCTGTCAATCTTTTAAATTTTTCTGCTTGTTGCTGGGCTCTGCTATCTCTTCTATCCTGCATTGGTTGTAAACAAGTGATCTTTTCTGGTTCATTACTAGGCGTTGTCTTCAGGCTTCCGGTTATGATTCGCATTCCTTGATTTTGGACTCTACTTATTTTGTTAAAGTTTGCTGACTTAGCTGCTGTTGCCCAAGCTGCAATGCCATATTCCAGTACTGGCCTCACCCGTCCAGCATATAACTTTCTCATCTGCTCCCCACGTTGTACCAGCAAGCTTTTTCATGATTGCCATTCTTTGCCTTGCTCTTGTTCGATTTTTCTCAACCTGTCTTCCATATCAGGCGACGATCAAAGGTGACTCCTAGATAGTTTGGGTTTTCTTCATGGCGCAATATTTTTCCATTCAATACCAGCTTAGGTTGATGAGTATATTTGAGAGGGAGAGCACTGTTTCTCCTCACTTATCTTCACTATCCATAATTTTGACTAGTCCTCTAGCTCTAATAAGGCTTGCTGTATTCTGCTGTTAGCTGTACTAATATATTCTTCAGATGTCCATATGGCTAGGTCATCTGCAAAGGAGGATGTGTGTACTCTGGCTGGAAAATATTCATTACAAGCTAGATTGGTCTGTGGTCACTACCTGCTAATTGGTCAAGCTCATGGCGATAGATTTTGTGGTCTCCTGTGCAGAAAGCTAAGTCTGGAGTAGAAGTGGTAAACCATCTTCTGGAGTAGAAGCTCTGTGTGTCATCCACTTTGTTGAGTAGATGATTTCCCAGTCATCCACTTCGTCTCCTCTTTTGTCAGTATCTGGATATTCCCATATTTCTGAACGGCTTTTAGTCTCCGACAATAATGCAGTTTCTGTCTGTTAATTTCATGTTTGAGAAATAAGGTCCATATCTGCTGGGCTATACAGATTGTGAATTCTTATTTTCACGTCCTTTATTATTATATCAACACCTATAACTTCCGTTTGGTTTTCTATTTTATATATATCTAATCTGAGGAGCGGCTGGCCTAGAGGCTAGAACGCCGGACTCTCATTCGGGAGACCCTCGGTAAGGTATCGGATTTTTTTCTGTCGGGGGCAAAAAGAAAATCCTAACCTGCACAGTTCGCGGCGACTGCACTAGCCAGGCGGCCGTTATTCCTCAGGCTCAAAGACCCCTCTGCCATACACCGCAAGGTACTATATTGGCAGTAAATGACAGTTATATATCTAATCTATCTTTATGAAGACGCTTTGTAAGGGAGACTTTCTTCTTATAAACTCCTTTGGCATTCCACTATCACCGCCTGATGGGACTTCACAGGATTAGCACTATAATTAATTTTCATCTGTGGCATCATGAATTAAGTTAAGTTGCACTGCTTTGTCAAGCCTGTGGCTCAGTACATCCGATTTCGACAAGCATTATTTGGGGCGCTTACCCTAGCCTTTGTCCCGTATACCTACAAGTCAGCAGGTTTATGTGTCTCTTCGTCTGGTTCCTCTCCCATGACCTGTCCGACATGGGTTACCCTCCCAGTAGCTATGCTACTGTCGGCATAGCTCTTGGGGTCATTGGAACGCGCAAGCCCCTCTACCTCGTCACGGTGGACACACGACAGAGGGGTATGGACAAGTCTGACTACAAAGAAAAAATGGAAATGTTGAATCCATCCACATGTCAGATCCGAAAGCTAGAGATGATTGAAAGTGAGGAAATTCAGTAACCGTTACATAGTAAATTCATCAGTGAGCTAACTATTGCATTTGTTGCGAATTCGTTCATATCTGAGTGCAGGACGTTGCAATCAATCCTAACCTCAGGTTGAATTTATAGGCAAGTGTATGTTCAGTAGTTTGCCAGTATGGATAATGGTCTATGTAAAGAATTATGGATGCACATGATTGGTCTTGATCTTTGGCTGGTTCTACACCATTCATATTCACGCGCCCTGCATTCATGAACCACGCCTGTTTTGTTCCCAATGGTGATCACAGCTATCTTCACATATGTGAAGTCTGTTTCAATACTAAGGAGCAAAAAAAGCATGGAACTAACAGCAGTTCATGGGCTATGTCAGAAATTTAAAAAAAAGTTGTAATGCAATGGATCCCATCGTGCTGCAATATACCTGTAAATGAAGAGGCTGACAGACTGGCAAAAGAAGGCAGACAATTATCTCGGCCTGACGTAAGCATAACCTATAATGAGGCAAAGAGGTTTATAAAACACTTGTGGGAATCGGAGCACCCAGGCTACCAGAAAGATCATGGATATTACCAACTTGACCGAAGTGAACAAGTAGCAATCTTCAGGCTCCACACAGTTCATATCAGTACCACTACATGGATGAAAAAAAGAATGACTAATGATTACTAATAAATTAAAAATACTGTATTCATTAATTGGTGCCCGCGCAAAATAGGACTAAAATATGACATAATCACCAATGGAGAGCTAAACAAATACAAGATAAGCAAAACATGAGGAAAAGATGCTGTTATTGGATAAGGGAAACATGAGAATTGAGCATTTGAAAGTCCTGCATCTGAAATGTACCTGGCAAATGAATTAATGGAAGATTTAAAAAACTAACGAGAATTAGAGACATACGGGGAGGACATGGACAGAGGCATACTTGATAGCAAAGGATAAAACAGACGACTACATAAAAGCATGAGTGGTGTAGTCAAGAATAAGAGCATTTCAGACTTCCAAGGTGCTGACCTCACCTGGCAGAGGACTGACGAGGACAAGGGCAAAGCCCTCTTTGAACGCTACCTTGAGCAGGGCAACCAGACAGACATGGGAGGCCGAAATCTGGCCAAGGAGGTCACCTCAGACAGATGCAAGGCCCAGAACACTTCGGAGGAAGACACAGTGACAGTGAAAGAAATCAAGGCTGTGCTTCGACGATCAAAAAACAGTGCTCCAGGTCCTGATGGCATAAGATAGGACGACATAAATAGTTGTACCGACAATGAGCTAGAGAAACTAGCAGACATGTACAACAACAGTATAGGGAGTGCTAGCATCAAGGAGGAATGGTTACACAGCTATCTGATTCCCTTGCCGAAGCCTGACAAAGACCACAAAAAAATTCAGGGATATCGAACCTATAGGGATATATAACCATGCAGAATACAATAGGCAAGCTGCTGGAGAAGGTAATTGCAAGGAAAATATCAAGCCAACTAGAGAGGCAAGGTGTTTTCCCACCTACCCTGGGTGGGTACCGCCCAAAAAGAGAAACCTGGACCAATGCAGCAGTCTTTGCCCATGATGTCTATGAAGGTTTCCACTCAGGCACTGAAACCGTTGCTGCAGCGATTGATCTTGAGGACGCATAGAACAGAGTACCACTGGATTTTTTAATGTTTCAGCTTCTCGAACTAAACGTAAGTCCATTCCTCCTTAGTTGGGTCGCTGCAGCCCTCTACCAACGGAAAGTAGTTTTTAGATGTGGCAGTTGGACTTCGGAACCAACAACAATATATCCTGGCCTACCACAGGGATCACCATTATCTCCGGTACTGTTCAACGCCTACACAGTGAGAATCACCAGTGAGCAGATCACTGGACCTGGCAGGACATTGTCGTATGCCGATGATGTTTTAGTGTATCGTCAGGGTAAGGATAGAGAGGAGGTTGCTGTAGAACTACAAATCGAACTCAATCGCATAAGTACTTGGTGTGATGAAGCTGGGGCAATGGTCAACCCAACAAAGGCAACAGTGACTTGGTTCTCGTTGAATAATCATATTGTCAACAATCCAACACCAACTGTAATGCTGTGTTCAGAGACGGTGGAAAGAACGCAGGCAATGAATTACCTGGGGATACGGTTTGATCGAAGCCTTGCTTATAATGTGCACATAGACCAGGTGATAACAAAGGCCAAGCGGGGTTTGGCAGCGATGCGGGTGATGGCGGCAGCAAACTGTGAGCAGCGCCATCTATGTCTTCTGTACGAGGGGCTGGTCATGTCTGTTTTGGAGTATGCAATGGCAATCCTGACTCTCAGCCATAAGCAGATAGAAAGGATACAGAATGAAGCTATGCGCATTATTCTTGGATGTACAAGAGATACAGCATGCAGGGCGATGCGCTACCTTCTTGATTTTCCAACCATTGAAGAGAGAATACAAGTTTGCAGGGCACGCGCCTACCTCAGAATTAACGCAAACACACAACATCCACTGCATAGTGAAATTAGGAAGGTGAAGGGCAGCAGGTTAAAAAGAGGACGGTCGTGGATGGGTCAAGCCGAAGACATTCTTCAACAGGTGTGTTCACTTGAGGACTTAGAACCTGGCGAGGAGTGGGTGCAAGTGCCAACAGACTTCTGCACATCCTTTTCAGTTTGCATCCAACTAGATAGAAAATGCAGACAAGAAAATCTGGCTGCTGTTGAGGCTGAAGTACAAGCGTTGATTTTCGAGAATTCGCTAGACGGTGACGCGGTCATCTACACAGATGGGTCGGTCGTCCGACATGTGAGAAGCTCATGGGCCTTTACAGCTCGGGCCGGAGGGAGAATTGTGAAGGAGGACTCTGGTGCTTTCACTGAAACCACAAGTAGCCTGACCATGGAAGTCATGGCAGTAAGTAAAGCAATAACATGGCTCGAGACACAGACATTCACTAGGGCTTGTTTCCTTAGCGACTCAATGAACATGATCAAGCGGATAGAGGAGGGGTCGATCCGAAGAGAATGGTTGCTGCCTCCGAAGCGGTCTCGGCTGGCAAAGATTAGTTTCATCTTCGTGCCAGGGCATGCGGGAGTACAAGGAAATGAGCGGGCTGACAAGCTCGCAGGTGAGGCTACTGTGGAGGGCGGACGCGCCATGGACCAGGCTGACATTCTGAATGCTCTACGAGAAGTGAGACTTTTGCGAGAACCAAGTGATGACTGTGAATCTACAACAATGGCCAGACTGCGGGAGCAGCAAATTAAAAGAGGGGTGGCCAAACAAGAACACTACGCAGGAAGCCAAAGAAGACTGATAAACCAACACAGAACTGGCGTCGTTAGCCGCTATACGCTGCGGGATTTGCTGAGGAGGGGATCCGAGCACTTATGGACTGGATGGTTCGATGTGCAACGAGGATGATCTGTCGACTAACTAACTAACTAACTAAAGGATAAAACAGCTTAGAGTAAGTTAAGTGCAATAAACCTTTGATCCCATGGGACACCCCCTTTGTGATTATGATTTTCATAGATAAAATACTTAAAACCCTTTGATCCAGGATTAGTGGATGGGCTGTCAAGCAGAGTAAACAAAGGTAGCACTGGGTTTACTTCTTCAAACTGGGGGGATGGCATTATCATTTGTCTCTCATTCCTGCCAGTTGTCGCCAAGTAATACAGTAATATTTCTTCTCATAACATTCCCAAAACATCTTGACTGTCTTGAGTTGAGTCAAGAACTGACATCACAGCACTCGGGACATTCCCATACATGCTCCATCCTAATCTTCAACAGTGAGCAAAGAGTTCTAAAACTGATGGTACCAGTAGAAGTCTGATTAGGTGTCATCTGGCCTTTCCTCGAGTGTCGACCAGATCCTCTGGTCACTCCCTGCAGCACCATTCTCTCCTTCCCTCGGAGTCTTGAGTGTCGGCCAGGTTCTCTGGTCACTCCCTGCAGCACCATTCTCTCCTTCCCTCGGAGTCTTGAGTGTCGGCCAGGTTCTCTGGTCACTCCCTGCAGCACCATTCTCTCCTTCCCTCGGAGTCTTGAGTGTCGGCCAGGTTCTCTGGTCACTCCCTGCAGCACCATTCTCTCCTTCCCTCGGAGTCTTGAGTGTCGGCCAGGTTCTCTGGTCACTCCCTGCAGCACCATTCTCTCCTTCCCTCGGAGTCTTGAGTGTCGGCCAGGTTCTCTGGTCACTCCCTGCAGCACCATTCTCTCCTTCCCTCGGAGTCTTGAGTGTCGGCCAGGTTCTCTGGTCACTCCCTGCAGCACCATTCTCTCCTTCCCTCGGAGTCTTGAGTGTCGGCCAGGTTCTCTGGTCACTCCCTGCAGCACCATTCTCTCCTTCCCTCGGAGTCTTGAGTGTCGGCCAGGTTCTCTGGTCACTCCCTGCAGCACCATTCTCTCCTTCCCTCGGAGTCTTGAGTGTCGGCCAGGTTCTCTGGTCACTCCCTGCAGCACCATTCTCTCCTTCCCTCGGAGTCTTGAGTGTCGGCCAGGTTCTCTGGTCACTCCCTGCAGCACCATTCTCTCCTTCCCTCGGAGTCTTGAGTGTCGGCCAGGTTCTCTGGTCACTCCCTGCAGCACCATTCTCTCCTTCCCTCGGAGTCTTGAGTGTCGGCCAGGTTCTCTGGTCACTCCCTGCAGCACCATTCTCTCCTTCCCTCGGAGTCTTGAGTGTCGGCCAGGTTCTCTGGTCACTCCCTGCAGCACCATTCTCTCCAAGCCATGATGATCTATCTGTTTTTCTGCACTATACACACAATCCCAAAGAGCTCCGACTACATCTGCCTTATACAGGTGCAGACCCAGCCAATGTTTGTGTGCTCATGTCTCACCAAACAAATCAGCACGTCCTGGGGATGAATGCAACACATGCTCTGTATGTGTGATTGTTGAAGTCTGTCACTTTGCCTGTGACTAAGCCTAATCTCTATAATTAATTTACAGCTTTCATTTGTTTCTTGGTTGTTCTGTCTGTTCTTGGTATTCTTTACTCCACTGCCATTAGATGTTTGTCTGCTCATTGTCCACGTTTCACATCCATACAAAAGTACAGGTTCTGTATAGCACTTCAACACTTTCTGGTTGCAATTGACATAATTTTATTGCCGGTGTTAATTTGAATAACAAGGACACAAACAATAGATTGCACAATTTATTGCCGGGTCTATTTCACTGCATCTCGTCAGGTACATACTGCAGAATTCACGCAACGGAGTAACTAGATACATCCTCCAAGCTGAAATATGCACATGTTCGCACAGTAATTTCAATTTTCTACCACTGTAATTTTAAACTGACTATCAAGTCTTTTCGTTTGCAAAAAGTCTACATAGGCCAGTTTTACCAGTATGTACCTGACAAGATGCAGCGAAATATGCCAGACAATAAATCGTGCAATCTATTGTTTGGGTCTTTGTTATTCTAAATAATTTTATTGGCCAGTATGTTTTCCATCTTGCAAAAGGCTACCTTGGCCATAGCAATTCTTGTTCTGATCTCTTCAAGGCACCTTCCATCAGATGTTATTATGACTTATGAACTAGATGTACAGATTCACTTGTTTAAGAATATTCCCATTTATCTTGATACATTGTATTAAATTTTGGTATTTCTTCTTAGAGCTGACCATAATCTCTTGTCTTCTTACAATTTAGTTCTAGCCTTAGCATCATTCTACTTTCTTGTAATTTGTGGCCTCATTCTAAAGCAAGTTACATTGTGATGTTTTGGAAAGCCTATGATTCGTTATATTCAATTCTGACGCATTTTTCGGGTTTACTTTCCATCTGTGTTATAATCAGTAGCATCTTTAGTATGTGATTAATGTAAAAGAATTACTTCTTGCTTTTTGTTATTGGTTTAATTAAGAAACAATAAAATAAATTATGTAACATTAACATAGGAACATGTTTACATAGATTTTGATATTAGTTAAATTGACATCTCAACACACATTACAACAAATCTGGCAAGTTTTCATGACATCAGCATTGCAAACTGAAAAAGTTCAACATGTAATGAAGCAGCGTAATGTATAAGCTAAAACTACTGAGTTGATTGATATTAAAACATGACAATGTGTTTTGCATATTTCAGCTTAAAGGATTCCTTACACTCCTTCATTACAAACTTTTTCTGCAGTACGCAACTAATAAGATATGGAGAAATATGCCATGCAATAAATTCAGCATTATATTGTTTGTGTCAACATGATTCAAGTTTCAATATGTTGCTAACAACTAGTAAACTATTGGAAAAGGATATTGACGCTGATACTGAGGAAATTTACTAGTCTTACAGCATAGCATTAAACGATCTTTGGACATGAAAGATGAAGATAACCAGAATGGGATTGCTTGGAGTGATTTGTCATGAACTTGCAAATAACTTGAACAAGAACACTAAATACTAATGCTAAAAATAGGACAGTCAATTGCTATCAGAAAACTCGACAAACTAGGGCAGAGCCTCGGGCAACCTTAGAAGCTGAAAAGTTACAGGAGGAACACAAAGGATCCAGTATAATCTTCTTGTGTGAATGCACATTAATTGTCCAGACAGTTCCAAAAGAACCTAAGGTTCTCCTAACATGAGATATCTACATCAGTTGACTGCCAATAACACACTGATCGTATAATGAATTCCTGCACACCATGGTGTTGCACTGTCCAATAACAGTGATCGTGTAATGAATTCCTGCACACCATGGTGTTGCACTGTCCAATAACAGTGATCGTGTAATGGATTCCTGCACACCATGGTGTTGCACTGTCCAATAACACAGTGATCGTATAATAGATTCCTGCACACCATGGTGTTGCACTGCCCAATAACACAGTGATCGTATAATGAATTCCTGCACACCATGGTGTTGCACTGTCCAATAACAGTGATCGTGTAATGGATTCCTGCACACCATGGTGTTGCACTGTCCAATAACAGTGATCGTGTAATGAATTCCTGCACACCATGGTGTTGCACTGTCCAATAACAGTGATCGTGTAATGAATTCCTGCACACCATGGTGTTGCACTGTCCAATAACAGTGATCGTGTAATGGATTCCTGCACACCATGGTGTTGCACTGTCCAATAACAGTGATCGTGTAATGAATTCCTGCACACCATGGTGTTGCACTGTCCAATAACACAGTGATCGTATAATGGATCCCTGCACACCATGGTGTTGCACTGTCCAATAACACCGTGATCGTATAATGGATTCCTGCATACCATGGTGTTGCACTGTCCAATAACAGTGATCGTATAATAGATTCCTGCACACCATGGTGTTGCACTGTCCAATAACAGTGATCGTGTAATGAATTCCTGCACACCATGGTGTTGCACTGTCCAATAACAGTGATCGTGTAATGAATTCCTGCACACCATGGTGTTGCACTGTCCAATAACAGTGATCGTGTAATGGATTCCTGCACACCATGGTGTTGCACTGTCCAATAACAGTGATCGTATAATGGGTTCCTGCATACCATGGTGTTGCGGGATACGAGACAGTTGGCACAGAACAACTTTGCCACAGGTCTCATTCCCATTTTAATCACAGCCCACTGGAAACTGTCAGCCCTTCTCTGGTTCCACTGAATGATGTTTTTCATGCTCAGTGTGTCTCTAATATCCGGAGTCCACCACTGTGTTGTCGACAGTTGCCTTGTGTTTCCTGAACCATGCCTTTTATCACTGTCCTTTCTAAACCAGTATGACACTTTTGTGGCCAAACTATTGTTTCTGAGATGTGACACTGTTTATGGCTCAGCTTTCTTGGGAGTTCAGACCTTGCATAACTTTATACTGTAATCTGTCTTCCTTGTTGATCAACAGTATTCTAAAACAATTGTCTGTAACACTGGAGACTGGTGCTATTTATTGGTCCATTCCACATGCCAGTCCGTCAGACTTCAATACTTACATGGTGACTTCTCGTCCTTGACTTGGGGACTGAAATTGCAAGTACCTCTGAAGTTAGACAAGGGTTGCCTGATGGCAAAGGACACTGGTTTTAGTGCAATCCTCATGTAAAGATCAGTCCAAAGCACATCAGTAGTTGCAACTACTAGTAGTAGTAGCACATTTATGGACATAAAATCTGCAAGATTTAAATTCAAATTCCTTTTTTTTTTTCTTTTGTCCTTGGGTAATGGTCCATATTCATTAGGTGCCACAAGAAATAACTATTTCTGTGCTGGTGTTGTCCCTTAGGTTCATCATGCTGTATCTTAACACCACTGTGGCAAGTCCTCTGACTTCATTGCCATTGTGTTTTTTAAAAATAATTATGAAACCAAGCTATTCAAAATTTATGATAATTTCAATATCTTAATTGTTGATCATAATTTTGGTTGATGCGTAGCTGTGTCTATGGGTCATATCTTTGTTATTAAAATGTTTAGAAACATGTTTTGATTTCACTGTGTCTTTCAACAATTAACTGTTCTTAATCCCTTGGTATTGTTTGAGAGGAAACCATAATGTCTGCAAATCTTCTTTGTTCATCTGGTTTTGTTTTGAGTGTAAGTGCATTGTGCCTATTTATAGCAGAGTTGCGATAGCTGTGCCTTTCAGGTGACTTCCCAGCATTTGTTCACCGGGTTAGCCTTCCATTCCATCTGCAGGTAGTGAACCCAAGTTTGCCTGTCCAGGGCAGTTGCAAGCATATCAGTTCTCCCTCAAGGGAAATGACATTCCCTGCCATCCAAAAGGTTCTATAAATGCAGATCTGACACTTGATGACCATGTGCTGGGCTCACCCAAGAAATCATTATGTCCTGCACATTGCTGCCTACCCTAACTTTCAAATATTTAATCTCCCATTCATCATAGAGTATGCCTTAAGAGACCAGAAGGATGCACTCCATAGACTTGGGACTTTGATGACCTTCAAACAATGAGCAGTTATAATGTAGCAGATTAAAGGCAGTCAGGATCCTCCCTTCAACTGCAAGAAACTTGCATGTGAACAATGTTATCTGTCATGACAGTGATATTCCCTTTAGTAGGTGACATGTCATTGACATTTGAGCCAAACAGTCATTCAGTACGATTTTAATTTGATGGACATTTGAGCTTAATTATCTTTAATAAGGAATCAAATTTGGTGGACATTAGAGCTCATTTGTCAAATTAGTAGAGCACAACTTCAATGGACATCATTTACTCAGGATTTAGGGGTTCCAGAGGCTTTTTACTTCGTGGTTTCAGGTCACTGCATCTCAAGGGGCCATCAACTCTGAGATACCCTTTCAATTCAGTTCAGGTCTATGATGGCCATTTATCAGTGGCGTGTGGTGGGGACAGATGGCAGACGTCTTGCATTTGGTTCTGTAAAACCAGAACGGAGCACGTGCGCCTAAGGTGATGTACTGGGCATCCCTTTATACACAACACCATGGCCATCAATATTTTTGTAATGGCAACAGTAGTGGCATAAAGGGCAGTGTGTCCATGAGGTGCAGCTAACAGAGGCATGCAAGATAAGAACAAGAGTGAGGCAGGGATGCCTCTTGTCTATTTTTACTGATTATTGTATTGACTGCATTACGAAGACAACAACAAGAACTGCCAGAGATGGAATCCATTGGACTCCCCAGACAAAGCAGCTCGATGATCTGGACTTTGCTGACGACACTGCCATCTTGTCTCACACACAAGATCAGATGCAGGATAGCTAGCTAGTTAGTCGCGGTTCCAACTTCACAGTAACGGGTCGTCCCCATTATGCTCCGTTCTTGTGCCAGTGAATATCACATAAAATGCTCCTCACTGCCCAATGTGAAAAGTGGGAAAGACAGGAGTCTCGACAACCAGCAGCCCACACAGGTACACTTTGCATAATGCCGCTGACAGAATGTCAACACCAAAGTCCTCCACGAAACACACAGTTCATCTTTGATGGAATCGGCAGTCATTTTTCCATCCGGATGTTTTCCTAGATGTTCACCCACACTGTCTAGAAACCTCTAGATGTTGTCTGTTCCATTTCCAGATGTTTTACAATGCTGTCGCCAGAATGCCAAAGATGCAGGATAAACTAAAAACACTAGATGGGAGGTCACAACTAGGTTTAACAACTCATAGAGGGGGCTGAGTGGTCTCGAGGTATGGTGTCCGCCCCGAGTGCTGGAGGTCCCGGGTTCAAGTCCTGGTGAGGGTCGGGATTTTTTCACGTGGACTTCTAGTGACAAAATTTCCCCTGGTCTCTGGCTTGTGAGATCCGATGCCCGTGTGTATTGTTGTGCAACTAAAAAAATCCCTTGGCAGTTGGAAATAAAAAAAAGAGAAGCCTGACGGCGCTGCCTAGGCAGAATTTCGAGTTAAAAATGTACCCAAAGTATTTCAGGATCCTCGCCGGTGCTACGGAGTTCATGCACTGAGCTGAGATTCTCCTGACTCAGGCTTGAGTTAGGAGTAGATTGGAGTCTTATGGGTTACACCCGTGTGCCGTGATGTTGATCCGTCGACTAAACTCATAGAGGAAAGACACATAATAGAATAAATCAAGCAAATGATAACCTGACCTCCCTTGTGGAAATCTCACCTCCTGAGACAGAATCATGCACCTGCTTAGGTAGCCATGTAGACAAAGTGGACGGAACAGATTTAGATATCAGAATAAGAATACAGAAGGTAGAGGAGCTTTTATAACAATAGGAAATTCGTAGAAGTCTAAAGAAATTAAAGTCGGCACAAAACAGTTCTAACATTAACCCTTTGAGCCCTCCATCCATCCATCCATCATGTGCTATGCCGGTAAGCGTGGACGGTCATGTTTTGCCATCTCACTCGATCACCAGAGTCGTGGATCAGCTCCGTGTTTCTGTCTCGACCATGCCACGTGGCCAAGCCATCCAGGTATTTACTTCTCGGTCTTCCCCTTGGTCTCTTCCCTTCGATCTTGCCAGTTGTCAACAAGTTCTCCAAGTCATTCCTTCTCATAACATGCCCAAAAATCTTTGACTGTCTACGTCTAATGACTCTAATCAGTTTACGATCTTCATTTGTTTCTTGAAGGACTTGTTCATTTGTTTTTCTGTTTGTCCATGGTATTCTTTGCATTTTCCTCAGAAACCACATTTCCACAGCCAATAGATATTTTTCCTTGAACCCTACGAGCCGGTATACCGGCTTCCATGTGTTTCCTGCGTACATCTCACTTTTAATCGGCAACCAGCTGACCAATATGCATCCAGCTTACATCTAGACTGGCTAACATGTCTAGATGTAAGCTGGATGCTTACTGGACTGATAAAAATGATCAGCTAACACGACTTCAACGAGGCAGACGTCGCCACTGGTGGCCTTGAAAATGATATAAAATGACACAAAGTAGTGCAGTTTTACATAACAGAATTACGACAGATACATGACGTTGCAGCAATTAGCCTTCATCAGCAAACAAACACATTCACAAAACACAACATATAGTCAAGGAGATTTCCTGTGACTACGTCAAAATGTGACGACAGGACGAGAAGAAAAGATGAAAAAATGAAAGCAATGAAGAGAAAATGAAAATTGGAAAAAATGTTCATACTTACCTCACAATTCCGAGCTGTGTATACACGTATATATGTGTGTCATACACAGCTCGGAATTGTAAGTATGAAATTTTTTTTTCTCCAATTTTCATTTTCTCTTAATTGCTTTCATTTTTTCATCTTTTCTTCTCGTCCTGTCGTCACATTTTGACGTAGTCACAGGAGATCTCCTTGACTATATGCTGTGTTTTGTGAATGTGTTTGTTTGCTGATGAAGGCTAATCGCCGCAACGTCCTTATTGTGTCGTAATTCTGTTATCTAAAGCTGCACTACTTTGTGTCATTTTATACTGGTTACATTTTCACAGCTTTACCGCAGTTCCACCCAATTTTATTCATATTTTTACTGGTGGCCTTGAAGACTGACAGTCAAATTCTGCATCCGAATCGAAAGCTCACTGTGTGGATGTCATCTGCAGACTGCATACTTCTGGTTTCCGGAAGAACAGCCTATGGTGAACGGAAGGCCCAATATACGGAAGTGAGGCTAAGCAGCCATGTGCAGGACGTGACGATTCCTTGGGTGAGCCCAGTACCAGAGTACCTATGTATCGGCTCTGCAAGTATGGAAGCCTCCTTGGATGGCGGGGAATGCCCACGGTCTGCCCCTGCTTCCCTTGAGGGCTGACCAGGATCTTTGGCTGTTCTATATGGACCAGCTGGGATGGGGGATAACACCACAACAGTGAGAGTCAAACGTCCTAAGAAACCCCCGGGAAGGTTAACCCGGTCAACAAATGCCCGCAGAAGTCGGATGTGTCGGCCTAACGGCGCAAGAACGCAGCTCTGCTGTAAACAGGCACAATGCAATCACATCCGGAAAAAAAAAACTTCGGATGAACGAAGAAGAAGAAGAAATTCTGCATGTGGGATATTTTAAATAGCTACATTATACATGGAGAATTAGTGCCAGCAGTTCCTGGAAAAAGGAAGACAACCTTCCATATGTACATTGAAACACTTTGCAAGCAACATGTCGGAAATTTCCATCGTGATGCACCAGTTACCCATGGCCGAGTTGTGGGGGAACACATGGAAGGATGACTTCGTAATGCACAGGATGAACCAATCCAATTGCATACATATGATTTTTTTAAATCACTTAGAAACATTTCCTATGTTTCTTGTTGTTCACCAATGGTTTTCCCCCAGAAATAATGTCTTTTTCAGGTTGAAATATTATTAGTATGCCAAAAAACGTGTAATTACACGGGAACCCCAGGGTTCAAAGGGTTACATCCATACTATGGATCAGAAACATGGAGAACAACTGATTACAAATAAACTACAAACATTCACTAACTGGTGCCAGTGCAAAGTAGAAGAAATAAAATAGTATGACAAATCACCAATGTGGTTGTGGAGAGAACTAGACAAATACTATTGAAACAAGAGGTGAAAGCTGATTGGAACAGAAGAAATAATGAGTGCTTCAAGGAAGTCTCCAGTAAATGGGATGGAATAAAGTGCAAATAACTAGAGATTTGAACTGCAGGAGTCGCTGCATATGCCAACATGCCATCCCAGTGCCAGTATTGCAATGGGTTGCCTGCAATGGAATGCTAAATATGTAATAGCTTCAATGCCAAGGCAATTTAGATGAGGAGACCAGCTCCCCTTATAATTTAGAAGTCATGAGACTAGCCAGGTAACTGTACTGCAACGACTTCAGTTTTGTACATGACACTTTACCCATGTGAAGCAAACCTACAATGCGGGAAGGTTAACCTGGTCAACACATGCCCGCAGAAGTCGGATGTGTCAGCCTAATGGCGCAAGAACGCAGCTCTGCAAACAGGCACAATGCAATCACATCCAGGGAAAAAAAAACTGGATGAACGAAGAAGAAGAAGAAGAAACCAACAATGGCTGGTCAACCCATCAGCTTGTGCTCTTTGTCAAGGGAGACAACAATTCATCATTACAGTCAGCAACCTGGTTAGTTCTCTGGGTCATTGACACACTGATCTAGGGTTCCCCAGCAGTGACTGAATATTTGCTCTGACCAGGACAGTTCTGGGGTAGATCCAGCCTCATGAAATGAGTTTAGAGAGTTCTGTGGGAAAGTCCTGGCTTTAGCCATATGTGCAATTTGGTCATGGAAATATGGACCTAACAGCATAAACATCTAAGACCACAGCAAATGGGGTTTTTACTTCCTAAGTACCTTCACAGATAATTTCCAGAAAATTCTGAAAACTGTCTGGTCCTCATGTTATGAGGCCAGCTAGAACACAGAGTTATACTGGGTAGTAAAACTGTCTGGTCCTCATGTTATGAGGCCAGCTAGAACACAGAGTTATACTGGGTAGTAAAACTGTTTGGTCCTCATGTTATGAGGCCAGCTAGAACACAGAGTTATACTGGGTAGTAAAACTGTCTGGTCCTCATGTTATGAGGTCAGCTGGAACACAGAGCTCTACTGGTTAGAAAAATAAAATGCTTCCGCTGCTGGAGATTCAATTTGGTCCAGTCTGGATATCCACAAGGGCACTAACGACTATGTCAAAATATATATTATGGCGTACAAAGATGTATTTGACTTTCAGCATTTCGCGTAGAACAAGTGTCACTGAGCTCAGTTCATGTTATTTCAGGTTTACTTGGAATATCAGATTAAAGGATGAGAGGCCAATATTTGGTTACATTTTCAAGTCACTTTGACTAAACATATTCTTTCATTTTATCCTAGTTATAATTTTAAATATCTCCATGATAACCATATATGCCAATAGCAGAGTTTAGCAAAATCCTGCAAGTTGTCAGGGCATAGTGGTTAGAGCGCTGGCTTGCCAAGACTGGCCTGGGTTGAATTCTCAACGGAGGTCTGGCTCTGGGTTCAACCCAGCCTCATGAAAAATAGATAACCAAATAAATTTTTGGGAAGGAAAGGTGATGAAGAAAGAAACTGACCACCACACCTCATATAGCATGACCTAAAATATGTGAAAGACTTAACACTTGACACCCAGTAGCAGTATCTACTAGAGAACTATCTTTACCTTCCTTTAACTAAACTTCTTAAACAATTTTGTGAAAGCTTGTTTGTCCATCAAGAATGATGATGACCATTCATTTCATCCAGTGGAGTTAAAAGTATGGAGCCATGAGTTCTAAGATGGCTGGTAAGGCCTATTTTGGCTCGAAATGTTCTCTAACAATATGGGCAAAGAATGCTTGACGTTTCAGGAGGAGGATCTCCTGCAGTGGTTTTTTATGCCTAGCCTTTTTTTCACAGCTCTTGCAGTCCTGGTTGCTTCATAAGTGTGACTACATCCTTGCGTGAATATGTCCACCATGAATTTCGGTCTGGCAGTTGTCTCCCAAGTGTCGTGATGAATTCCAAAAGCTTTTAGTGAGATCTTCAGTGTCTTTAAAGCGTTTCCTCTGACCGCCTTGAGAGCACCTACCACAATGCAGCTCGCCGTAAAAAATCTCTTTAGGGAGCCTGTGATCTGGCATGCGAGTCAAGTGACCAGCCCAGTGAGTCTTCATTAGTAGAGTGTGGATACTGGGAATGGACGCTCTTTCTAGGACTTCATTGTCTGGGATCTTGTCTTGCCATTTAATCTTCAATAACTTCCTAAAGTGAAAACTTAGAGAACAACAAAAACACAGCATTCTGTTAGGGTTAACTTTGCTTCCATGAATTACACAAGCACACAGCTAACTGAACTCCTGTGATCACGTACAGTTCTGATTGAAGTCCTTTGTAACTGTTTAAATGGTGAGCCCTTGATGAGCTTCCCCATCTTATCTGCATGTCTGTTTTCCAAAATTGCTATGCCTTTTATTGTATGTTCTGCCTCATTTAAGTTTTTTGACTTCAAGCCATCTTCTTGTTTTGTATCATTTTCTGGGAGTGGTCTAAACAAAGCAGTGCCGGAAAGCTCCGAAATAGGATCACCTCCAGCTTTTAGGATAGCTGCTTCCTTCTCCATGAACTGTCTTGCTTCAGCGACCAGAATCTGCACATCCTCCTTGGTGACTGGATTGTGTGTGATGTAGGTTGCACCAAACTCTAAGGTCACTTCATTTACTGAGGACGGAAAACACAGTATTCTTTTGAGACATGTAATTGTAAGGTTTACATGTCACTTTCACATATTACAGTTAACCAATGGTTGATGCAGCTCTAGAGATGGTAAGTGACAGGGCTTCACAGATACTATGTCACTGCACTGTGAACCTGAGTGACAAATTACCTTCTCCACTGTCTTTCCTTTCCAAAGACATTTCTGACTCCCAATTTACGAAGATGAGCTCAAAGGTGTTTTTTGTATGAAAATACTCTCAAGAGGAAAATAAACTTGTACTTCTGTGTTGGTACGCGCGCGCACGCACGCACGCACACACGCACACACACACTCTCACACTGCACTATGCTATATTGGCTTCACACATCTCTATAGGTCTGTATGCATAATGTCAACCTGGCAGTTTTGCTATATGAAACATTTTGATTGCGTGTAGTGCACAATAATAAGGCTGGGGTCTGTTGAGACTCCCTCAGTGGTAGTGTAGTGGCTGGACACTCACCTGCCGACCCAGTGTTCATGGGTTCAGTCTGCAGCAAGACCAATCCAAAGTGATCACAATTTTACCCTGGTCCTGGACCAACCCAGCCTACAATAAGTACCAGGAATGTCTTGGGAAGTAAGGATGGCTGGCAAAATACCAACCAGATCATCGACATATATGGGTCTGGCACCATATGCCCAATGCACATTAGGGTGTGAAAAGGGCTCTTTACTTCCTTACTGTTAAAACTAGTGGGCAACTCACTCTCATCACTTCAGCCCGGCAGAGATGGGTAAATGAGTAACAACTGAAGTCCAGTCTAAGGAGATTGAAGAGTTAAATAAAGATTGGAGAACAGGTAGTGGAAGCAAACAACTTTGCAAGCTTTACATTTTGAGAAATAAATTTGCCTCTCTCATAGAAAGAAATGATGTGGAAGGAGTCATTAGCTTATGGAGTCTGCCTTTAACTCAAAATGTCATGTAAAGGATCTATTTTCACAACATGTGGCATACTGGGTATATGGCACACACAATGACAGGAGTCCTTCCATGCCATGTGGTGTGTCATGATGAGCAGTGTGGCTAAAGCACACACGAGAAGCACGCTTTCAACCAAGAAAACGCGATACTCAAGCTGAGACTGTGGTAGAAGACTGACTCATAGTAGACAAGGCCAATGTTTAGAGTGCTACCAATAATAGATACTTTTAGTTATTGGGTGCTTTAATAAAAAAAGTACTTAATTAGTGTGTCATTCTGTGATTCTGAAACGATAGATGGAGGATGTGAAAGAATTGAAACATAACATGATAACTCGGCCACTCATACTAATATCACATCTGTTCTCCGGGAAGGTTAACCCGGTGAACAAATGCCCGCAGAAGTCGGATGTGTCGCCCTAACGGCGCAAGAACACAGCTCTGCTGTAAACAGGCACAACGCAATCATGTCCGGAAAAAAAAAACTCCGGATGAACACAGAAGAAGAAGAAGATATCTGTTCACGAAAAGTATAATTTTGTACTCATGACAACTAGGCACTTATCCAGAATTGTATTGGATATATGATGTTTGTTTTTTTTAAATTGCATATCCCTTATAGGACGTTGCAACCAACACCAGCATTTTACTGTCGATGTCTTGGCAAGCTTTTACGTTCAGTAGTTTGCCATTACTTTCTGAATGAACGGCTCCCATACCAATACGTTAAAACCAGCGCGACACAGTCTGCTGCCAAAGTGGTCACCGCTGTCTGTATTTCAAACATGGGTAATTGGAATTACAAATTGCATCTGCAACGCATCACCACGGAGACCGTAAGTTAGCCCATGCTTTTATAGATGAATCTAGTTGATTCTGGTGTATATATACTTGGTGATCCTGTATGGATGTCAAGCGTAGACAATGAGCATTCAAGATAAAAAAACATCTGATGGCTGTGGAAATGTGGTTGCTGAGGAGAATGCAAAGAATACCACGGAGAGACAGAAAAACCAACGATGAAGTCCTACAAGAAACAAATGAATATCATAAACTGATAAGAGAGATTATACGTAGACAGTCAAAATTGTTTTGGACAAGTTTTGAGAAAAAATAAATGAGAGAACTTGGTGACAACTGGCAAGATCAAGCGGAAGAAAACAAAGGGAAGACAGAGAAGTAAATACCTGGATGGCGTGACCGCATGGCATGGTCGAGACAAGAACACTGAACTGATCCATGACTCTGGTGATCGAGTGAAATGGTGAATCATGACCGCCCACGCTTACTGGCATGGCACATGATGGATGGATGGATTCTAATTGGTTCTTCTTCTTCTGCGTTCAACCGGAGAGTTTTTTCAGATGTTATTGCGTTGTGCCTGTTTACAGCAGAGCTGCGTTCTTGCACCGTTAGGCCGACACATCCAACTTCTGTGGGTATTTGTTGACCGGGTTAACCTTCCCAGGGGTTTCGTTGAATGTTTGACTCTCACTGTTGTGATGTTATCCCCCATCCAAGCTGGCTCATTTAGAACAGCCGAAGACATCCCGGTCAGCCCTCAAGGGAAGGCAGACCATGGGCATTCCCTCCATCCAAGGAGGCTTCCATAATTGCAGTCAACACATAGCACTCTGGTACTGGGCTCTAATCGGCTCTAGAGAGTTCCTGCATTATGTTTAAATCATACAGCAAACACAGTCAGGTGTTAACTCTGTGGTGGTCTTCGTTAAGCATAAAGTTGGATGCATGACTTGTAAGTCGGTTTAGTGAAACAATTGTTAATGTATTCTGTTAAAAGACTGACATGTAAGTGTTTTAGTGAAATAATTGTTAATGCATTCAGTTATTAGACTGACATATAAACCAGTTAGTAAAACGTTAATGCATTCAGTTATTAGACTGACATATAAACCAGTTAGTAAAACGTTAATGCATTCAGTTATTAGACTGACATATAAACCAGTTAGTAAAACGTTAATGCATTCAGTTATTAGACTGACATATAAACCAGTTAGTAAAACGTTAATGCATTCAGTTATTAGACTGACATATAAATCAGTTAGTAAAACGTTAATATATTCAGTTACTAGAGTGACAAATACATGTTTAGTGGAACCATTGTTAATGTATTCAGAGTTTAGACTGAATAACTCAGTTATTGAAATCATTGTTAATAAATTCAGTTTCTAGACTGACCTGTTTATGAAAGTTAAATGAGCCAAATCCCTATTGGAAGGGAAAGATATTTTGTTGGTGATAGTTATTAACAGCACATTAAGATTTGTTGTATTCTATAACATGTAAACAGTTATAACAAACAACAATCTTTACATTACATTACTGATGCAGAGCACTGAACAATGATCTTAATATTTGCAAGAAAGGAATTGTTGCCATTGGAATTTGGGTACACAGACAAATGGAGATAATATCAGAAAAAAGGTCAACAGCAAATCAAGAAGCTAGGAATAACAAGAGAATCACTGAATTAAATTAATATTCAACAAAATATTTTGAGAAGATGAAACGTCAGAATACTTTAAACCTGACTTAGGGAAAGGTGGAAGGCAAGAGTGCAAGAGGAAGACAAATGATAAAATAATATAAATGATAGTTGAAAAGGGTAAGATTGTACATTCAAATTAAGAAACAGAAAATGTTAGAAGTAAATTGCACCTGACCTCTGATGAGAAAAAGGTAACTGATCTGATATCAGGCATTGAAAGTCTCGTACTTAGTACTTCACCAAATGGATGAAACGGCTGACTGTATCGAGATGAACAATTATAATAATGAAATATGAACAGTATTTTCATACAGAAAATGTCCACCATTTCAAAATAAAATAAAACTCAGAGGTACATTTTACAAACAGTTTTGTTTTAGTTGGAAGTGGTGGATGAGATTAAAAGGGAAAAAAAAATTTAGTATGTTTCTGATTATTGGTCATATTTTTTTCTAAATAAGGAAAAAGTGTTTTGTTTTTCTAATTAAGAAAAGGTAAAATATAAAGAATTTAATAGCTGCTTTAAATTATGATATATCTATATAAATGTTGACATGAGCTAAATTCACACCTTTCTTATTCCACAAGCTCAAAATAACATTATGTTGTGTGACATTAAAATTGGTGCAGCATCGTAGAATGGACAACATACATTTATGTTCAAGTGATTAACTGCCGTGAGCCAATTTTTCACCTGAATTGAACTACGCAAAACCACCATAAGTCCATTAATCGGCTCATTATTTGTTCCTTCATTATTTGTTTCCTTTCCCCTATCATCCGCAATTTTAGTGCCTGATAAATGAATATTTACACCAGAAGAAGATCTGCCTTTCTAAAATGCCACAAAATAAACATATAGTTCTCAAATTTGAGAAATATTCATTGTTAAACTGTGGTTAATTCTCAGATTTTAGAAATGGCAATGCCCACTGGTTCTCGACCCTGTCGCTTCACATCATATTATCGTTTTAAACATTTTTAGATGACAGTTACTCTGATTGAAAGGAATTTTTGAAAGATTCTCAAACTGATAGCACGTGCAGTGATGTGGTTATTCAGTGAAATTATTTAGGCTAAATAATTTAGCAGGTGGTCATATGGAAAACAAAACTAACAGTGAAAATTCATCGTCATATGATGGCATATGTTGAATTATGCTTGCTCTAATGGGTCACACTTGTGCCCCTAAGTTTGCTTTGCCTATCACAAATAAGCTTTGTAGTATTTAAATAATAACTAAATAGAAAATAGTGTATATATTGGTTCTCATTCTAATAAGTACAAATCTGCCTCGAGTTTTCCTGACTTGTTTCAGTTTCGTGTGAAAATGATGTGCTTCAAAATATGATTTTATAATTGTGTTTTGATGGCGCCAAGGAGCAATCCTAGTGATATTGATGAAGAAAAGTGGTGTGTTTATCATTATCCAGTAAATTTAATTGGATTATCGTCAAACACGGAGTAGTGCCTTGGTAAGTGGACATTTTAAACAATTGTCACCTCTTTATTCTAAATTGTTGCTACAAAATTGAACATTATTATTATATTTGTAACGTCTTCCACAACAATGAACACTGAATGTTCATTGTGCAATCTTCTTTAATTTGATATATAATACAACATATCTGCTACCATTTAAATGTTGTTTACGTCATTATTGTGACACACCCCTACTTCCCATTTTCTGAAATCAATTTTTATTTGGTCCAAACCCACTTTTTGTTTTGTAGTGAATCAGTTAAAGTGAATGGCATGACACAGATCATTCTGTATTATATGTTGGTCAGAAATAAAACTTAATGGCATGTTAAAGGAATGACACTATTTCATATGATACAGCAAATACACTAGACCAAACTTTGTGAAGACGCATTTCAGCTTTCACAATGAACTGAGACTTTCTGTTTCACTGGCCATCAAAACCAGCAACAGGAATGAATACGTGATATACTTACATCCTGGAGGCAGGACAACCAGTGGATAGAACCCTCCTGGAGGTTGATACACAACTCTGGTCAGCAGAATCTTGCGGTTGACTGAGAGATAACATATGACCAGCTGTTCCTCATGGTGAGGGGAGTCATCTATGTACAACAAACCCCAACCCACTAGGTCACCAACCTGCACAATACTGCTGGCTTGTATGTGGACAGAAAATATAATAACATTACAAACGACAATCATGTATTGTTGTTTATGCATGTCTTAGACTAGAATATTGCCAACATTCTCAGATAAAAAGATAATCTATTTGTCACTGTTACTAACAACTGACAAATGAACCCCTGATAATAGTTGCTCAGGTTCCCTCAGTAGATGTGGAGGGGTTTTTATGCATTGACATACCAGGTGATCCTTCTGACTCATTTTATACTAAAAGTTTCATAGTCTAAGTGTTGTGGACAAATTCACCTATCTTGGCAGCACTGTGTCATAAGCTGTCACAATTAATGATGAAGTCAATGCAAGAATCTCCAAGGCCAGTGCGGCCTTTGGCAGACTGTACAAGAATGTATGGGACAGAACTGGAATAAGCCTGCAAACAAAGCTAAAAGTCTACAAAGCAGTTGTATTATCCACACTGCTATTTGCTTGTGAAACCTGGACTGTTTATCAGCGACACGCTAGGAAATTAAACCACTTCCACACAGTCTGCCTTAGGAAGTTACTGAAGATTAAATGGCAAGACAAGATCCCAGACACTGAAGTCCTAGAAAGAGCGCCCATGCCCAGTATCCACACTCTACTAATGAAGAATCAGATTCGCTGGGCTGGTCACTTGACTTGCATACCAGATCACAGGCTCCCTAAACGAATTTTTTATGGCGAGTTGTGTTGTGGTAAATGCTCCCAAGGCGGCCAGAGGAAACGCTTTAAAGACACTCTGAAAATCTCACTGAATGCTTTTGGAACTCATCATGACACCTGGGAGACTGCAGCCAGAGACCGAAATTCGTGGCGTGCATCATTACGCAAGGGTGCAGTTACTTGTGAGGCAACCAGGGCTGCAAGAGCTGTGAAGAAAAGACAGAACAGAAAAACCACTGCAGAAAATCCTCCTCCAGAAACGTCAAGCATTCTTTGTTCACATTGTCAAAGAACATTTCGAGCCAAAATAGGCCTTATCAGCCATCTTAGAATTCACGGCTCCATACTTTCAACCCCACTGGATGAAATGAATGGTCATCATCATTCTTGATGGACAAACAACATACTAAAAGTTAGCTGCTTCAGGCTAATTTCATTCCATGGTTTGTTGTTCTCACTATCATTTTTGCCAATATTCTCACATGATCATGTTCCCCCAGAATTGAATGCATACTGCTCTTCAAAGTCTGGTAATATTATTTTTGCAATGAAGGCAGTGCACGTAAGCACTCATTGTATTGCATGCCTATAATATTTAAACTTGTTGAGAGAAAATCAAAACTACAGATGAGATGAGATGAAGAACTGAGATGAATGTACTCAGGACAAGTCCAACAATATTCAGTCTGCCCCAACAGAATACCGTATGAATGTTGACTATAGTTGCTGTGCCCTGATTAGTTACATATTAACTGACTTTGCCTACATTGTTACCAGTTACCTACTTAATCAAGAAACATACCACTATGCACTAAGCTGTCATTTAAATTCCACTGTATACCCCCTCTGTTTATCTGTAATGTCCAAGTGATTAATGCCCTTGAAGTCAGCAAATTAGTATCAGCTCTCTCATTTCCAGGCACTCCTTGGCCAGGTCAACAGATCAGCATAAGTTCCTGAAGGTTTTAGACTTCTACAAGCTGCAGTCGTGCATGGTATAGTGTCCATTCCCAACTTTCCAAAAGTAACCCGAGGCTATAAATGCCTAAAGTACTGAAGTACTATAGTGTGTTTACTTTTGTCTGCCCCAATATAAAATTCCATATCTCAGTAACCAACTGAAGGAAAATGATGAGATTTAGCATATAACCTTATCATTATGTCCACCCAACAAAAAAATTTTTGTTCTGGAGATTTTACAGCAGATTTCAAAGTTTGTTTATATGCGGTATATAATTTACGGGTCAGAGATGAAGTTCATAATTTTAAATGTATTACAGCATAGCCAGACAATCAGCGTTCAATGTTGAATATTTTACGTGTTTCACGGGATTGGCCTTATGCCAAGAACCCTGTGTTGTTTAAACTGGGACTGTTCAGAGGTGTCTCAAAATGTGGGTTATTTCATGAAACATGATTAATATGTTTTTTTGTTTTTTTTAAATCTTACCACTTATTGCTAACATTGAAATGTGTGAATATTTTTCAATCGGATTGAATGCAAAATTGTGTATACACTTCAAAGCATCGCTATGAAGTTGTACACATATTTTTGTCAAGAAGCCGATCGCAGGAAACTGTTTTATACTATTACAAATTACGAAAAAAGAAAAGTGCATGCATTGGGTTTGAGTAAAAGGTCATTTCGTCGATGGGTGCAAAAATCTGGAATTAAACCACCATGCAATAACCAAACGGTAGGTAGAAAGGTTATTGTAGACAGCTTTGACAAATATGTCATAAGCGAGCTATTATAAAAATGCTTTAAAAAGTCGCTTAAAAGTCGACAGGGTCGACTTAATTGCACAGGGTTCTATCCCATATGGCTTGGTCTCTTTCTGCAGCGCGGAAAGCATCATACAGCACGAACTCTGCAGCTCTAGCGACAACCCACAGGAGTCTCCGAAAAATTTAACTCGTGAACTGAAGGATGCGGCCCGGAATCGAACCCACAACCTTTGGAGCCCGAGTCAAAAGGCTTGACCACTTCGCCATGGAGACTCCTAAAATTATAAAAATTTTGGATTTTATATCCAGGATTATCCAGCATTATAAAAATGCTGGATGCCAAAGAAACAGTGACTATAAGAAAACCTAGGGTTTGGTTGAGAAAGAACAATAACATAGAGCTATCCAAAACAACTTTGTGGAAAATTATAAGGACATTATCTTCACTTTTAGAAAGTACAAGGACGTTAGAAATATTCTTTGCGAGCAACCGCATTTAGGAGCCATGAGAAGCAGATACCTACGTGAAATAAAGGAAATGCGCAAAGAAAATTATGGCATAGTGTGTTTGGATGAAATGTGGATCAATGCGCACCACACAAGTGATAAGGAATGGCAATCAGTGGATGGACAGATAAAGCGATATGTGCCCAGTAGTATAGGACAACTTTTGGTCATGGCCCTTGCTGGTAATACGCATAATGGCTTACAACAGAATGCTGGGCTCGTGTTCGTATCAAAGCATACAGACAATAGGGATTATCATAATAAGATGAATGGTAATGTATTTAGAGATTGGCTCAAGAATACTGTGCTTCCATCCCTAGATAGACCGTCGTGTCCAATTATGGACAATGTATGATATCAATGTTGTTGCCCAAGAAGACAAAATACCTACAGCATCGAGCACAAAGGGAGCAATAAAGATATGGCTCCGAATGGAAAACATACCATTTCCAGAAACGTATTTCTAGCTAGAATTGTTGTCCCTTGTAAAACAGACACCAAAGAGCAAGAAATATCAAATCGACAAGTTCCCCTCTGCCGTGCGTCCACCTTGACGAGGTAGAGGGGCTTGCGCGTTCCAATGACCCCAAGAGCTATGCCGACGGTAGCACAGCTACTGGTAGGGTCACCCATGTCGGACAGGTCAAGGGAGAGGGACCAGACGAAGAGACGTACAAACCTGCTGCCTTGTAGGTGGACTGGGGACAGTCAAAGGCTAGGGAAAGCATCCTGAACAAATGCTTGTCGAAATCGGATGTACTGAGCCACAGGCTTGACAAAGAAGTGCAACGTAACTTTATCATTTCATGATGCCACAGATGAAAATTAATCGTTATGGTGCTAATCCCGTGAAGTCCCATCAGGCGGTGATAGTGCCGGGCCCCCTGCCTTGAGGGGGTCCACCCATGACTACTGGTGGTCACCTTCCCCTGTGCTGTGGAGTCAAGGCACAGAGGAGTAGGTTAAGAGCTATTGACCAAACACCCCGGACACTCAACATACTACAATGGAATGCCGAAGGAGTTTATAACAAGAAAGCCTCCCTAACACAGCGTCTTCATAAAGATAGAATAGATGTGGCATGCATTCAAGAGACACACCTCAACGCCAATCGCACATTTTCAGTCGAAGGATATCAGGCCACACGTTTCGACCGCGAAGGACACAAAGGAGGAGTTGTAATACTTACACGAAATACAATACCTTGCAGTGAAGTATCTGTGATCTCTGACAACCAAACGGAAATTATAGGTGTTGACATAGTGATAAAGGACGTGAAAATAAGAATTTACAATCTGTATAGCCCGGCAGATAAGGATCTTACACTCTCAAACATGAAAATAACTGACACAAATTGCATTGTTGTCGGAGACTTTAATAGCCGTTCAGAAAGATGGGGATACCCAGATACTGACAAAAGAGGAGATGAAGTGGAGGACTGGGAAATAGACTCAAATCTCCATCTACTCAACAAAGCGGATGACACACCGAGCTTCTACTCCAGAAGATGGATTACCACTTCTACTCCAGACTTAGCTTTCTGCACAGGAGACATCCTCCACAAAATCGATCGCCATGTGCTTGACCAATTAGCAGGTAGTGACCACAGACCAATCAAGCTTGTAATAAATATGGAGTATGTTCCACAGAGCAAAAGCCTTTGCCCCACTGGAATTACAAACGAGCAGATTGGGACAGATTTGCCATACTAACAGACAAATATTGTGAAAACATAAATACACGATATGGCAACATGAAGCAAATGGTGGAAAGTCTAAACAGAGCAATAATACAGGCGGCCACTGAGTCTATTCCAAGAGGTGCGAGGAAATATTACAAACCATATTGGACTGAGGAACTACAAATTTTGGAGGACAAAGTTGAAGATGCTAGGAAGACCGCAGAGAGAGAACAAACAACTGAAGCGAACATCTCTCTCAAAGCCATCTCAGCAAAATATAAAAGAACAGTAAATCAAACAACAAGAGATTGTTGGAGGAAAAAAACAGAAAACCTGAATTTTGACAGGGATGGAAACAAACTATGGAAACTAGTGAAAGCCATGAACAATGAAGGATCTAGAAACAAACAAATAACAATTAAACAAGGAAATGCCTTGCTTACAGGAAAAAAGGCTGCAAATGCACTAATGGAACACTATGCCAGTGCAAACCACATTGATATTACAGCCGAACAGAAGAAAGCAATCAAAGATAAACAGATACATCATAGATATACAGAGACAGCAGCAGAATATATGATGGCAAATCTAACAATGGAAGAAATGGAACAGGCAATGAATACCCTAAAAAAGAAGACATCACCAGGAAAGGATGGAATCACAAATGAAATGCTAATAGGACTAGGCACTAAGGCAAAAAAGAAACTACTAGCAGTCCTAAATTACAGCTGGAAGAGGGGAATAGTCCCACAGGCATGGAAGGAAGCTATACTAATACCAGTCCCAAAGAAAGGAAAAGACCTGGAAGAACCAAATGGCTATCGACCTATCAGTCTTCTTAGCTGTGTAGGAAAATTAATGGAACGCATTATCAATGGCAGGCTAACATGGCATCTGGAAGAAAACCAACTCTTAACACCTCACCAAGCAGGATTCAGAAAGTACAGATCCCACTGAAGATCAAATAACCTATATAGCTCAGGAAATAGAGGATGCCTTCCAAGAGAAAAAGCACACACTAGCGGTCTGGATAGATTTAGAAAAAGCATTTGATAAAGTATGGAAGGAAGGACTGAAAGTAAAACTGCAAAAAATGCATGTTTGTGGGAAAATGTACAAATGGATCAGCCACTACCTTGAGAACAGAACTGCCAGGACAAAAGTACAAGGACAAACCAGCAAAATGATGCTGTTGGAGCAAGGTGTCCCCCAAGGAGGAGTTCTTTCACCAACATTATTCCTAGCATATATAAACGACATCACGGAAAATTTTCCAGCCAGAGTACACACATCATCCTTTGCAGATGACCTAGCCATATGGACATCTGAAGAATATATTAGTACAGCTAACAGCAGAATACAGCAAGCCCTATTAGCGCTAGAGGACTGGTCAAAATCATGGCTAGTGAAGATAAGTGAGGAGAAAACAACATGCACAGTGTTCTCCCTCTCAACTAAAACTCAGCAACCTAAGCTGGTATTGAATGGAAAAATATTGCGTCCATGAAGAAAATCCAAACTATCTAGGAGTCACATTTGATCGTCGCCTGATATGGAAGACACAGGTTGAGAAAAATCGAACAAGAGCAAGGCAAAGAATGGCAATCATGAAAAAGCTTGCTGGTACAACGTGGGGAGCAGATGAGAAAGTTCTCAAGAAGTTATATACTGGACGGGTGAGGCCAGTATTGGAATATGGCATTGCAGCTTGGGCAACAGCAGCTAAGTCAAACTTTAACAAAATAAGTAGAGTCCAAAATCAAGGAATGCGAATCATAACTGGAAGCCTGAAGACAACGCCTATTAATGAATTAGAAAAGATCACTTGTTTACAACCAATGCAGTATAGAAGAGATAGCAGAGCCCAGCAACAAGCTGAAAAATTTAGAAGATTGACAGACCACCCTATGTATAAAAGGTTTAGTGGTTTTGGAAAGGGAAGATTGAAGCGTAGCAACTTTGTAGAAACTGCAAAATGAAAGATTAGGGCAGATCCCATACTTAACATATCAACCGTCAAACCCATTTACAATGCAGACAAGTTCCCAGCTTGGAGACAGCAGCAACTGCCTGAGATGATAGAAAACATTCCTGGTATTGAGAAAAAGAACACTCAGCATGAAACCGAAAGAAGAGAAATAACCCTAAACTACATAAAAGAACATTACCCAAGCAGCAATTGGACCCATGCATATACAGATGGATCAGCCAAAAATTCAGTAGAGAATGGAGGAGGAGGAATTCTCCTAAATTTAAAAAATGGAGTGAAAAAAACACATTCAGTGGCAACTGGAAAGTTTTCAAGTAACTTCAAAGCGGAGGTAGAGGCTCTGAAAACTGCAGCAGAAATGCTCTTGATGGAGGAAAATAAAGAGACGCAAATAGCTATCTTTACAGATGCAAAGTCAGCTGTCTCAATGCTGAAGAGCAATAACAGCACAGAAATAACTGACCTAAGAGCAGCACTCCATGGTCTATGCCAGAAATCCAAAAAAGTTGTAATACAGTGGATCCCATCACATTGCAGTATACCTGGAAATGAAGAGGCTGACAGACTGGCATAAGAGGGCGGACGACTACCACAGCCTGACATAGACATAACCTATAATGAGGCAAAGAGGTTGATAAAAAGCACTTATAGAACCAAATGGGAATCAGAGCATCCAGGCCACCAGAAGGATGATGCATATTACAAACTCGACCGAAGAGAACAAGTAGCAATCTTCAGACTCCGCACAGGACACAACAGGTTGAAATACCACTTGTTCAACAAACTAAAGATAGGAGATACAGATGAATGTAATTGTGGAACTGGTAAAATGACAGCTAAACATTTGCTGCAAGAGTGCCCAATATATGCAGAACAGAGAAAGATATTTTGGCCCACACCTGCTTCATTCGAGGACAAGCTCTATGGAGATATCAACAAGCTCAAGTCGACTTTAACTGTATTCAGGTTGACATTTAAATGTACATGAAGAAGTATTCAGACTGCCACACTTCATACCACAGGCATGTCGGTTACACAAGCCTCCCAGAGGCATGAAATGGAATATTGCTTGGATAGCAAATCCATTACGTGGAAAGTCCGAATCGAAAGCTCACTGTGTGGGCTTCAAAAAAGGTGGAAAAAGTGTCCTAGTGGCACAAAATGGAATATTGCTTGGATAGCAAATCCATTACGTGGAAAGTCCGAATCGAAAGCTCACTGTGTGGATGTCATCTGCAAACTGCATTCTTCTGGCTTCTGGAAGAACAGCCTATGGTGAACGGAAGGCCCAATATACAGAAGTGAGGCTGAGCAGCCATGTGCAGGACATGACGATTCCTTGGGTGAGCCCAGTACCAGAGCGGTGTGTGATGGCTCTGCAATTGTGGAAGCCTCCTTGGATGGCGGGGAATGCCCATGGTCTGCCCCTGCCTTCCCTTGAGGGCCGACCAGGATGCCTTTGGCTGTTCTATATGGGCCAGTTGGGATGGGAGATAACACCACAACAGTGAGAGTCTAACGTCCTAAGAAACCCCCGGGAAGGTTAACTCGGTCAACAAATGCCCGCAGAAGTCGGATGTGTCGGCCTAACGGCGCAAGAACGCAGCTCTGCTGTAAACAGGCACAACGCAATAACGTCCGAAAAAAAACTCTGGATGAACGAAGAAGAAGAAGAAGAAATCGACAAGTTGATAGAAGAGCATCGTCATGGGTGCTTGAGACTTCTGCCGTACCATTCTCATTTTAACCCTATAGAACTTGTGTGGGCTAAAAGGACATGTGGCAGCTGACAATACTATATTCAAATTGTCTGACGTCAAGATACTAATCCAGTCCGCGCTATTAAATATTGATAAAAGTTACTGGAAAAATGTGAGGACCATGTGTTGAAAGAGGAAGAGGATTATTGGAGAAAGGATGGATTGAATTTTATGCAACCGAGAGCAGTCATCAACCTACTGGAATCGTCCGACACAGATTAAGGTCTGAGCAGATCGCAGACCTAAATCCACGTGCACACCAACTGGGATATTTTGCTGCAAATATTCAGAAGAATTGCAGACCCTAAACATTACAGCATCGGCATAAACAATACAACTTGTTAATGGCAACAGTTTGTATTCCACAGTGATGAATTTTCAATTCCGTGAGCCCTCAACGGTGACAAACAACTGACATTGATAAAACAAAAAGCTCTAGACGCATCGAATACCAACCGAAGAGTAATATTGCGGTGGGAACTGACATATTGTGACATACAAGAAACGTGAGAAGAAACACGTTGTCAAATGAGGTGACAACACACGAACATACGAATCATTCTATAAACTTCAATTAAAAGAGGACCAACATCTTGACCGTTAAGAAGGAAGCCCAATACAGAGACATTCACAGCTATATTCATCGTGCAAAACATGTAATCATGTTCCATTTCAGCAGAGCAGACAATGCACCCACTCCCATTCGACTATGGATAAGCCTTGTGTTTGTCATTTGAACTGGCATTACTGTAAAACAAGTTTGTTAGCGAGAAATCACTAGTTTTTCATCAATACATCAAAGAAATGTCGCCGCTTTTCATGATTTAAGTTGCTTTTGGACCTATCAAAGACATATTCCTTGGGTAGTGGTAAATATAAGACGGCAAGAAAAATTTCATAATGATGCAACAGACAGTTTTCAAAATAATTGATCGTGAATGACGGCATTCATTTCTGGACATACTATAGAAAGATATTTCAGTGCTGTAGTGGCAGTCTCCATTCTCATCTAGGAGATTGTTATTTTATATTCTCAGTCCTGATCAGATCAGAGCAAACACCTGCAAGCTTTCATGGTATGCCTCTCACTTTAGCTTAGAAATGCCAAAAGGCCATACAACACAGATCCATTAGCATACACTATTGCATCATCAACACCAACATGATAATCTGTATGTTTAATTTCCAGGTCCACCTTCTCATCACCATTCTCTGTACGCTCTTACAAGTGTGATGATCACATTAAGATGGTTGTTTTTGTTACCGCCACTGTTATATAATACTGTTCGTTTAGTCTTGTCAATATTTCTATGTAGAGAATAACTGATGGTAGCAGCTATGCTTATGTAAGCTTTGAACTGGGCCAGTGTATTCCTGGACCCAATTGACAGGTCCAAACACATACCTCACTGTCACACCCCAAGATAATTCTCATGTCTACATTATAGATGCATGTCAGACATTCCCATTGGGAGTCTACAGAGTCACTTAGCTAAGTCCAACAGTCACAGACAGCACCAATTGACTGCATAACATGACCAACAATCTCTGTTGTGCCATGGTCAATGTTTTTAGAACTGGTGGGGTTCAGTGCCAGCTCTTGAGATTCGCTATGGGAGGGAAAGACTGGTCACCTCTATCTCCGTGCACTCAGGTTTATAAAATGTGATGGTTCTAACATTTCACATAGCCACCACAGGCTTGTGTTACAGGACTTGTTAAAGAAACATTCTGTGCAAGCACCAATGATTGAATGTTTGTAGTTTAGTAATTCACGGTTGGTTGGAATTTGTAACTAAAGTTTTCTATGGAATGATAGCTAATCCCAAGTCCAAACCTCCTTGGTCACTGCTTAAGACAAATGACTCCTCTCTTTCTGTAAAGGCTCCTGGTAATACATTGGTGATACTGCAAGACTGTCATATACTTAATCAATCGCAGAGAACATAGGCACACAAAAGCACACATCCACACTCTGTTAAATGATAGTCTTGGTGACCTCCCAGTTTAAGCAAAATACACACAAAGTACCAGACTTCTTGTGTAAACAAATTAGGAAAGAACTAGAAAAAGCGGGGAAAGAGATGACTGAGGTGGAGAAGGTAGAAGAACCAAATGATGAGTACAAATGATTACAATGATAGGACATAAACATCTGTTAAAGCATGAGATGAAAGTGATAGTGTAATGGAGTTACTTTTTGAATCTTTACACTGAAACAGAATGAAAATGATATTTTCACATGGAACTAAACATTGGTTGTGAAACTGTATAAAACAATACACACTGTGATCAACTGCCCAGAACCTGAGGTAGTCTAACTTGAGGCAGGATTTAGGAGGAGGTTCCAGTGGTGTTGCTGTTGATAAGACAATAGCAGGCGGTGGAAAATGGCTGCTGAACTGTTTAGTGAGACGCACCTCAAAGTGATTGAAACCTGGATGAGAATGTGAAGATCATATTCTAAATATATGCAACATCTAGTATAATTGAATTTATGCACAATAATAATAATGATACAAGTGTCTCATGAACAAACTTACTGTACTCTTTACTGGTACCATTGCAGTCACTTTAACGCCAAATTCATACTTCAGATTCTATCAATCTTACCTTTAATAATATGAATCAGAACTGTACCAAAATTGTATACACTGGTGCGCAAAGCATTCATCTATTCACGTGGATGAGGCTAGTCATAAGTCTTTACCCTGACTACAAAAGAAATTCATAGAGATCTGAAATTATGTATAGTGTTCATTGATTTTCAATATAGCCACCCCATGAACTGACACATGTCATATCTGCCTGTTCTTGAAAAGACCTTGGGAATAGAACACTCTAATTTTCAAACTAAATCAATTTTAACATGCCTGTATGACTTCTTCATCACTGTCAACATTATTTCCTTTGAGCTTTTTATAAAAAAGATTTGGGAAAAGAAAAACAGGCTTATGCAGCAACATTTTGGGAACAGGGTGGGTGTGAAAGAATCTCAATATTCAAATCCTTGGCTGCTAGCTGCACAAGCTGTGCTTTGTGAGAGGGCGCTTTGTCTAGAAGCAAACAAAGATTATGAGTGCATACTTTCTCTTGTTTTTTGAACAATCTTTTTAAGTTTGATAAGGAATTCTGCACAGTACTCTACATTAACCATGTTGCCATGATGCAGATAATCTTTTAATAGGGTCAGAACAGTCATCTTCACATTTTCCTGCAGATTTCTGTGCAGCCGTCAACAGCAATTTACCCATGTTTGCTTCTGTCACGTGCCCACAGTGTGGAACCCATCAGTCACACCAATTATTTTTGGGTTAATTCTATTGTGTAAAATTCTATTAACTTTTTTTTCACTGCACTAGCTGTTTCCACAATTGTAATTTTTCAATCCTGGTCAATGATTTTCTTCACTCTTGCTGTATTTCCATCATTGCACTCTGAGGATGGCTTCCCAGATCTTGGTTGATCAGCAACATTTAAGCAGTCACACTTAAATTATCTGCACCTGTTGTTTATTGAAGCATATCAAGGGTAGAAATCATGAAACACTGGTTTTGTCACCCTGTATATGTATGTAGGTGTTCTTCCCAGTAACATCAGGAATTTTATCATGGTCCTGGCCTCTGATTTCTCCATTGTTCTGACAAATCGTTGGAGCAGTAGTTCCAGGTAATAAGGTATGTTATGTCTGAGTGGCAAACTTACTGAATAATCAAATGCACATTTCACATGTTTAGTGTAAAAATGAGAGGCTTTATTTGTGCATCACTTCACCTTTCTCCTATAACTCTTTCATAATCAGGATAAAGTCGACAGGGTCGACTTCATTGCACCAGGTTTTTATCCCATATGGCTCAGTCTCTTTCTGCAGCGTGGAAAGCGTCACACAAAGCATGAACTCCATAGCCCTAGCGATGACCCTCAGCAGTCTCCGAAATAATGGAGTCGTGAACCGAAGGACGCAGCCCGAAATCGAACCCACAAACTTCAGAGCCCGGGTCAGGCGGCTTGACCACTTCGCCATGGAGACTCCCTCAAACATTTTAATCAGGGTAAAGATTAATGGCTTGTATCATGTATGTACATTTCATCTTTAGTTATTTAATTCCTTGAAGGAAAGTATTACAGCTGACTAAATTAGGTTCTTTGTATTAGTTTTCTATTTTAATTTTATTTAACTTAAGATAATTGTTTAAACAGAAACCATTGTGGATAAATATCCAAATATTTATATACTCACATGTATATGGGCATACACTCACTCATGCATGCATGAGCGCGTGCGTGCATGCACATGCATGCATGCGCGCATGCACGCACTATGACATTCTGAGCAGGAGGCAGCCGACGTCACCACAGAGATTTCCTGTGTTTCCTTGTTTGTCCCTTGAAATGCGACTTATTTTTGTGCAGGGTGTCAGGGTGTTTTCTTTCTTATAGAAAGAGTTTTCTAAGATTATTTTGAGAATGGTATTTCTGGTACAAGCAAGTGTTTTAACAAATTGCAGTTTAAAAACAAATTACATTACTAATCAAATGTTTAAACAGCTTTTCTAAAGCTCTCTTGCCAACAATTATATTTGAAATATGACTAGATTATATGTTATGTCACAGAGGACCAATATAAAGACTGTTATTGATTAGGGGTCCACAGTTCCAAAAAGATTGAAAACCATTGAAGTATAAAAAGTCAACTTTGTTTGAAACTGTATTGAAATACCTCTGTGAAGACTGTAAGGTGCCTGTATAGCAACAGGAGTCTGATGGTCTTTGACATAGACAGTGTTGGTTCTATGATCAACTGTCGACCCTGGAGGAAGACACCAGTGTTCAAGATTGACCTGTTCAAGAATATATATCACACAGATGAATATGAAACTCACGCTTTCCAGATGTACAACATATTATAGCAAGCAACCAACTTTCAGTTCTCTGGAGTTCTTCAGTCCTAAATTGTTATTTGCTTTACCCATTCTGTCCTAGTGAAGGCTGGTAGGGGACTTAATGCTTTGAGGGCGATGGCAGCAGCCAGGGTAGATCAGAGGATGCTGTACAGGCTCTTTCAGCACTTAATAATTTATGTCATTGAGTATGGTTTGGGGCTGCTGACAGTATCAAAGAGCCAGCTTAAAAAGTTGGAGTGCATACAAAATGTGGCCATGTGGGTGATCCTGGGGTGCACAAAGGACACACCAATTATATGCATGAGACATATCCTGGCGCTACCAACAATGGCGGATAGGCAAAGGGTCCTTCAAGCCAAATGGTACGTGAGAGTTGCTGCAGATAGGGATCACCCCCTGCATGAAGCCATGGATATGGTCAAGGGTCACAGACTAAGACGAGGCAGGTCCTGGATGGTACAGGCAAAAATGTCTATATGTCAGGTTTGTGATCTAGAGGCCATCAATCATGAAAAAGAGTGGGTTGAAGTACCAGCAGACAGGACGGACTGGCACAATGTAATAGTAACACTGGGTCGTGAGTGCAGAGAATGGGCAGCGGGCCGCAAGAGTTTGAGGTGCAACAACTGATCCAGAGTAATACACATCAAGGTGTAGTGATCTATACTGATGAGTCAGTGGTGAGAAACAGACGGAGTGGTTGGGGTTTCATTGCGAAGGCTAATGGACGATTCTTGAAAAAGGAGAGTATGGCATATGAGGCTGCGACCTCCAGCATGAGAATGGAGGTGGAAGCAGTCACAGCGGCATACCGTTGGTTAGAGGAGACCACTGCAACACACACTGTCTTCATCATGGACTCAAGGAGTATGTTTAGTAAAGTTGAGAAAGGAATGTTTCGTATGGAATGGCTCACCACAGATTGTAAGAATTGTATGGATTTTTCCCCAGCAAGGTTAACCCAGTCAACAAATGCCCACAGAAGTTGGATGTGTTGGCCTAACAGCGCAAGAACGCAGCTCTGCTGTAAACAGGCACAACGCAATCATGTCAAAAAATGAACGCAGAAGAAGAAGTATGAATTTTTTTGCCCTGGCCATTCGGGAGAGAGAGAGAGAGAGAGAGAGAGAGTGAGTGAGTGAGTGAGTGTGTGTGTGTGTGTGTGGGGGGGGGAATGAACAGGTTGATAGGCTGGCAGTGAATGCACCTCTTGGTGGTCAATTACCTATGGACAAGGGAGAGGTGGTCATGCACCTGTAGGACCAGGTGGAGAAGGTGGAGAAACAGATTGAGAACCCATATGTGGAAAGGATGAGATTGCGGGGGATTGGCAGGGGTTCTGGTAGAATCTCAAAACTGAGAGGGAAGATCAGGAGAACTTTCAATCAGATAGCGGTGTGGCTCTTCGATGGCTGTTGAATGAGGGGATGGAGCGCATATTGGAATGTTCTAAGTGCAGTGTTGCTGGTTCTTAGCTCAGCTGTCCTATTTATCACTTTCAATGTTTCCATGTTTGATGTTATGTCCTTCTGTTCCAGACACTTATTACTTTAACTATTTGAGTCCCAGACACTTATTTAATTACTTCTACCCCAGACACTTATTACTTTAGTTACTTCTATCCAATACAGTTAGTGCAGAAACTCCTTCTATCCAATCCAGTAACATCTAGGATAGAACCATTGAAGGTAGTAATTAGGACAGAACAGAGTGGATACAAGTAATAACTGTCTGGGATTGATAGTGTAGGAACAACTGAATGTGTCTTGATTATAAAAGCATTAACTTCACTGTGTCTGGTGAGTTACTTGGTACGGAATAGGTTCACATTTTCATTTGGCACAATGAAGTAAATGGGAATATTCTTAAACAAGTGAATTGGTACAATTATCTTGGAACAGTCATAACATCTGATGGGGGATGCCTTGAAGAGATTAGAACAAAAATCGCCATGGTGCAGGTAGCCTTTTGCAAGATGGAAAACATACTGACCAATAAAAAGATGTCATTTGCAACGAGAAAAAGAGTGTTGAGGTGCTACATGCAACCAGTACTTTTGTCTGGGTGTGAAGCGTGGGCAATGAGCAGACAAGCTAAATAACATCTGTTGGCTGTCGAAATGTGGTTTCTGAGGAAAATGCAAAGAATACCATGGACAGACATAAAAACAATGAGCAAGTCCTACGAGAAACAAATGAAAACCGTAAACTGATTAGAGACATTAGATGTAGACAGTCACAATTTTTGGCCACGTTATGAGAAGAAATAAATTGGAGAACCTGGATAAAATGGAGAACTTGGTGACAACTGGGAAGATTGAGGGGAAAAGAACAATGGGAAGGCAGAGAAATAAATACCTGGATGGCTAGGCCATGTGGTATGGTTGAGACAAGAATACAGAGCTGATTCACGACTCTGGTGATCGTGTGAGATGGCGAAACATGACCGCCCATGGTTATCGGCATGCCACATGACTTTGATGACAATGAATATTGGGAGCCAGGGTAGCAAAGTAGCTACTAGACACTTGTCTAGTAGTCATGGGGTTGATCTGCATTTGGGCAGATTTAGATATCTAAAACACCTGGGCTTCCAAGCCCACCCATCCTTAATGGCTACCAGGAAATGTCTTGGGGAGTTTAGGCAGCTGGCATGTTAATGACTACATCACCCACTGAGTGCCAGTTGGTCTATACAAATATGGCCAATAAAGCCCAAGGCCTTAAATGGGTCCTTTACCTACTCTACTAACTACAATGAATATTGCTGAATTTTTATTTCCAAACTTTCCATTTCTCAGTACGGATGCATGACTACATTGAGAAGTTACTCACCACACTGAAAGTGGGTGCTGTCTGTATCAGGTTCTGCCAGTAGACATCTATGACAACACTGCAACCCTCAGAACACAGTGCTACTGTTGGGAGAAACTCTGCTCTGTCAGACTGAGTGTAATAAACTGTGCCAACTGGATGCAGGTTTTTGGTAAACAATACAACTGACATATTTTTGGTAAAGGTTACCATCTGCACAGCCACCATGTCACCTGAAGAAGAAATGTGTAATCACCGTTTTAGTCAATAGATGACAATATAATAGCTCAGCTACTAAATAGTAGAGATAGCTTCTACCTGTGCAATGTTTCCGCAAGAGCAAGGTTATCATCTCATCTCATTTTGTTCCCCTTGCACCTTGCGGTGTTGAGGTGAAGTATAAACAACGGGAGAGAGCCCAGTTATGGGCTTCATGTATCGAGATTACCATAGACTCTGTTATTCCCTCTGTTCATCGTTTACGTGGTCAGCCTCTTCTTTTTCTTCTTCTTCTTCCATTTGGTCTGTACACCATTGCTTGTTGTGGTATACTGTTAGTTGTAACCTAGTTATATGGCCAAACCATTTAACTTGCTGCCTTCTAATAAAATCTAGTGCTGCTATAAACCCCACTTTAGTTCTGATGACTTAATTTATGATTTTCGTAGGTCAGCATGGCTGAATGGATAACAACATGTGTTTTTATAAATCTGGTGTGCTGATGCCGAAGTAAGGGGTTCTTCTTCTGCGTTCAAGGATTTTTTTGTGTGGATGTGACTGCGTTGTGCCTGTTTACAGCAGAGCTGCGTTCTTGCGCCGTTAGGCCGACACATCTGACTTCTGTGGGCATTTGTTGACCGGGTTAACCTTCCCGGGGGTTTCTTAGGACGTTTGAATCTCACTGTTGTGGTGTTATCCCCCATCCTAGCTGGCCCATATAGAACAGCCAAAGACATCCTGGTCAACCCTCAAGGGAAGGCAGGGGCAGACCATGGGCATTCCCCGCCATCCAAGGAGGCTTCCATACTTGCAGAGCCATCACACAGCGCTCTGGTACTGGGCTCACCCAAGGAATCGTCACGTCCTGCACATGGCTGCTTAGCCTCACTTCCGTATATTGGGCCTTCCGTTCACCATAGGCTGTTCCTCCGGAAACCAGAAGAATGCAGTCTGCAGATGACATCCACACAGTGAGCTTTCGATTCAGACTTTCCACATAATGGATTTGCTATCCAAGCAATATTCCATTTCGTGCCACTAGGACACTTTTTCCACCTTTTATGAAGCCCACACAGTGAGCTTTCGATTCGGACTTTTCACGTAATGGATTTGCTATCCAAGCAATATTCCATTTCATGTCACTAGGACACTTTTTCCACCATTTACGAAGCCCACACAGTGAGCTTTTGATTCGGACTTTCCACGTAATGGATTTGCTATCCAAGCAATATTCCATTTCATGCCTCTGGGACGCTTTTGTAACCGACATACCTGTGGTATGAAGTGTGGCAGTCTAAATATATCTTCATGCACCTTTAGATGTCAACCTGAATACAGTTAAAGTAAGCTGTAGTCAACTTGAGCTTGTTGATATCTCCATAGAGCTTGTCCTCAAATGAAGCAGGCGTGGGCCAAAATATCTTTCTCTGTTCTGCATATATTGGGCACTCCTGCAGCAAATGTTTAGCTGTCATTTTACCAGTTCCACAATTACATTCATCGGTATCTCCTATCTTTAGTTTATTGAACAAGTGGTGTTTCAGCCTGTTATGTCCTGTGCGGAGTCTGAAGATTGCTACTTGTTCTCTTCGGTCGAGTTTGTAATATGCATCATCCTTCTGGTGGCCTGGATGCTCTGATTCCCATTTGGTTCTATAAGTGCTTTTTATAAACCTTTTTGCCTCATTATAGGTTATGTCTATGTCAGGCTGTGGTAATCGTCCACCCTCTTTTGCTAGTCTGTCAGCCTCTTCATTTCCAGGTATACTGCAATGTGATGGGATCCACTGTATTACAACTTTTTTGGATTTCTGGCATAGACCATGGAGTGCTGCTCTTAGGTCAGCTAGTTCTGTGCTGTTTTTGCTCTTCAGTATTGAGACAGCTGACTTTGCATCTGTGAAGATAGCTATTTGCTTCTCTTTATTTTCCTCCATCAAGAGCATTTCTGCTGCAGTTTTCAAAGCCTCTACCTCCGCTTTGAAGTTACTTGAAAATTTTCCAGTTGCCACTGACTGTGTTTTTATCACTCCATTTTTTAAATTAAGGAGAATTCCTCCTCCTCCATTTTCTAATTGAATCTTTGGCTGATCCATCTGTATATGCATGGGTCCAATTGCTGCTTGGGTAATGTTCTTTTATGTAGTTGAGGGTTATTTTTCTTCTTTCGGTTTCATTCTGAGTGTTCTTTTTCTCAATACCAGGAATGTTTTCTATCATCTCAGGCAGTTGCTGCTGTCTCCAAGCTGGGAAGTTGTGTGCATTGTAAATGGGCTTGACTGTTGATATGTTAAGTATGGGATCTGCCCTAATCTTTCGTTTTGCAGTTTCTACAAAGTTGCTATGCTTCAGTCTTCCTTTTCCAAAACCATTAAACCTGTTATACATAGGGTGGTCTGTCAATCTTCTAAATTTTTCTGCTTGTTGCTGGGCTCTGCTATCTCTTCTGTCCTGCATTGGTTGTAAACAAGTGATCTTTTCTAGTTCATTAATAGGCGTTGTCTTCAGGCTTCCAGTTATGATTCACATTCCTTGGTTTTGGACTACTTATTTTGTTAAAGTTTGACTTAGCTGCTGTTGCCCAAGCTGCAATGCCATATTCCAGTACTGGCCTCACCCGTCCAGTATATAATTTCTTGAGAACTTTCTCATCTGCTCCCCACGTTGTACCAGCAAGCTTTTTCATGATTGCCATTCTCTGCCTTGCTCTTGTTCGATTTTTCTCAACCTGTGTCTTCCATGTCAGGCGACGATCAAAGGTGATCTAGATAGTTTGGATATTCTTCATGGCACAATATTTTTCCATTCAATACCAGCTTAGGTTGCTGAGTTTTATTTGAGAGGGAGAACACTGTGCATGTTGTTTTTTCCTCACTTATCTTCACTAGCCATGATTTTGACCAGTCTTCTAGCGCTAATAAGGCTTGCTGTATTCTGCTGTTAGCTGTACTAATATATTCTTCAGATGTCCATATGGCTAGGTCATCTGCAAAGGAGGATGTGTGTACTCTGGCTGGAAAATTTTCTGTGATGTCATTTATATATGCTAGGAATAATGTTGGTGAAAGAACTCCTCCTTGGGGGACACCTTGCTCCAACAGCATCATTTTGCTGGTTTGTCCTTGTACTTTTGTCCTGGCAGTTCTGTTCTCAAGGTAGTGGCTGATCCATTTATACATTTTTCCACAAACATGCATTTTTTGCAATTTTACTTTCAGTCCTTCCTTCCATACTTTATCAAATGCTTTTTCTAAATCTATCCAGACCGCTAGTGTGTGCTTTTTCTCTTGGAAGGCATCCTCTATTTCCTGAGCTATATAACCTGGTCCTCCAGGTTGGGGGTTGAAGCGTGGGGTTAACATCCCCACCTTTGTAAAAACCCCTCTTTGTTACGAAACAAATACATGAGCCTCGATATCGGACTGACTTATCTGGACAACGACCTTGGAACGTTAAAGGACTTTTGAGATTTGGAACATGGAATGTACGGACACTATATCGAGCTGGAGCGGCCGAAGAACTAACCCGGGAGCTGGGTGAATATCAAATGGATATAACAGCAATTCAAGAAATAAGGTGGCCAGGAGAGGGTACTATAGAGCAAAATGGAATGATTATAATATATGGAGGAAACACCCAAAATAAACATGAATTAGGAACAGGATTTGTCATAAAAAAAGAGTTATGGGGGAACGTTTTAAACTTTAAAGCTTTTAATGACAGGATTAGTAAATTACGAATAAAAGGTAAATGGAAAAATATAACGATGATTAATGTACATGCACCCACTGAAGAGAAAGAAGATGATATTAAAGAAGACTTTTATAATGATCTGGAAGATGTCATAGAAGAAACCCCCAAACAGGACATCCTGATTGTGCTGGGAGACTTCAATGCAAAAATAGGTAAAGAGCAAACTAATAAAAAAGTGGCTGGTATGGAAAGCCTACATACAACTTCAAATGATAATGGGTGGAGAGTCATCAACCTGACAGAAGCCAAAGGACTGCAGATTAGCAGTACCAGACTACAAAGAAAGGATATACACAAACAAACTTGGAAATCATGTGACAAGAGAACCTATAATCAAATAGATCACATTTTAATTAACAACAGAAATGCATCAAACATACAGCAAGTCAGAAGTTATAGAGGAGCTGAGTGCCACAGTGACCACTTCCTCGTTGGAGCAAAATTTAAAATAAAACTTAAGAGAACTTTCTATACTAAATTACAAAGATTACACCCAACATATAACAGAGAAAAACTGCAAGACATTACAGTCAAAGAGAAATTTACAGATGAAATAAAATGTAAACTTGAAACTCTGCAAAACCCTTTGGAGGAAAGCGTTGACCAAACTTGGTTGAACATCAAGAATACAATTCAGTCTACCGCAGAAGAATGTCTCGGTGTGTTACCACGCATAGAAAGAACAGATGGTTCAATCAAAAATGTGAAGAAGCTGTCATTCAGGAAGAAGAATGCCAGACATGTATGGTTAAATGACATCAATAACATCCAAAAGGAAGAGCATTATAGAAATGAATGTAAAGAGGCTACAAAAATAGTCAGACAGCAGAAGCGAGAATATATGAGTAATATAATCAAAGATATGGAAACTAATCACCAGAAAAATGAATCCAGAAAATTTTTTAAAGAACTGAAGTCAATGAAACGAGGGCACCAACAAAACACATATGGTTTAAAAGACAAAAATGGGAATATGATAAATACCAATGAGGAAATGTGCAACACATGGAAAGAATATTTTATTGAATTACTAAATTGTGAAGCTCCAAGTAACATTTTCCCACAGGAAGAGGTTCTAACATGCGAACCACAAATTGAAGAACCTACATTTGAAGAAATCCTATATGTAATCACACGACTTAAAAACAATAAGGCAACTGGGACTGATGGAATTGCTGCTGAATTTATAAAGGCAGGTGGCCATGCATTACATCTAAAGCTATACGAACTAATAATAAAAATCTGGAGGACAGAAGAATTACCCCATGACTGGAAAGAGTCATTATTGATACCTATCTTTAAGAAAGGAGACAAGTTCCAATGTGGAAATTATAGAGGAATATCACTACTGTCCACAAGCTATAAGATACTATCCGCAGTATTACTAAATAGACTAAAACCATATTCAGAAGACATATTAGGTGACTACCAGGCGGGTTTTAGACAAAACAGATCAACAATAGATCAGATATTTATCTTACGACAAATAGCCGAGAAAAATTGGGAATATAAAAGAGATCTCCATAACATTTTTGTGGATTTTAAAAAGGCTTATGATAGTGTCCATAGGAATAGTCTATGGAATGCTATGCAGGAATTTGGAATACCAAGGAAGTTAATCAACATGACCAGACTATGCATGGAAGATACTTATAATATAGTAACATATAAAGGCAGGAAATCAGACCCCTTCCAAATAACATCTGGCTTGAAACAGGGTGATGCACTATCGCCGCTACTCTTCAATCTGGCTCTAGAGAAAGTTGTAAGGAAGGTAAAGGAGGAATGTGATATTGGAGGAACATCCAAGCTGCTTGGTTATGCAGATGATATAGATATTATAGGGCAAAGTGAACAAAAGACATTGGAAATATTGACTCACTTAAAGGGAAAAGCCCAACAGATGGGGCTGGTTATCAACCAAGATAAGACAGAATATATGGTAATTTCAAGAGACGGAATGGCTAGAAACTCTGGCCACATACAAATAGATGATATGACCATTAAAAGAACGGAAACATACAAATACCTGGGTACAATCTTCAACTGCTCTGGAAATAAGATATACTATGCACTACAACATCTACTAAAATCAAAGGCGCTATCTCGTAACACCAAAATCACAATATACAAAACACTGATCAGACCAGTTGTGCTGTATGGCTCTGAAACCTGGAGTACAACGAAAGGAGACGAAGCCTTGTTACAAACCTTTGAGAACAAAATTTTAAGACGCATCTTTGGACCCATTAGGGATACACAAAGTGGAGAGTGGAAAAGAAGAAGTAACAAAGACATTTATGATCTGTTTAAGTCCCCGCTAATCACTGGTATCATGAAGGCTAATAGACTACAATGGCTGGGGCATATAGAAAGAATGGAAGATAATAGGGAAACAAAACTCGCTTACATTCAGGAAATAAATGATCGTAGACCCCGAGGTAGACCAAGAAGGCGGTGGAGAGATAATACATGTACAGACCTACAAGCACTTGGAATCAACGACTGGCAAGAGAAGGTCCACCAGAGAGATGAATGGAGACGGATTGTATTTGCAGCAAAGAACCTCAATGGCTCGGAACGCTAAAGAAGAAGAAGATATAGGTTATTTGATCTTCAGTGGATCTGTACTTTCTGAATCCTGCTTGGTGAGGTGTTAAGAGTTTGTTTTCTTCCAGATGCCATGTTAGCCTGCCATTGATAATGCGTTCCATTAATTTTCCTACACAGCTAAGTAGACTGATAGGTCAATAGCCATTTGGTTCTTCCAGGTCTTTTCCTTTCTTTGGGACTGGTATTAGTATAGCTTCCTTCCATGCCTGTGGGACTATTCCTCTCTTCCAGCTGTTATTTAGGACTGCTAGTAGTTTCTTCTTTGCCTTGGTGCCTAGTCCTATTAGCATTTCATTTGTGATTCCATCCTTTCCTGGTGATTTCTTCTTTTTTAGGGTATTCATTGCCTGTTCCATTTCTTCCATTGTTAGATTTGCCATCATATATTCTGCTGCTGTCTCTGTATTTCTATGATGTATCTGTTTGTCTTTGATTGCTTTCTTCTGTTCGGTTGTAATATCAATGTGGTTTGCATTTGCATAGTGTTCCATTAGTGCATTTGCAGCCTTTTTTCCTGTAAGCAAGGCATTTCCTTGTTTAATTGTTATTTGTTTGTTTCTAGGTCCTTCATTGTTCATGGCTTTCACTAGTTTCCATAGTTTGTTTCCATCCCTGTCAAAATTCAGGTTTTCTGTATTTTCCCTCCAACAATCTCTTGTTGTTTGATTTACTGTTCTTTTATATTTTGCTGAGATGGCTTTGAGAGAGATGTTCGCTTCAATTGTTTGTTCTCTCTCTGCTGTCTTCCTGGCATCTTCAACTTTGTCCTCCAAACTTTGTAGTTCTTCAGTCCAGTATGGTTTGTAATTTTTCCTCGCTCCTCTAGGAATGGACTCAGTGGCTGCCTGTATTATCGCTCTGTTTAGAATTTCCACCATTTGCTTTATGTTGCCATATCGTGTATTTATGTTTTCACAATATTTGTCTGTTAGTATGGCAAATCTGTCCCAATCTGCTCGTTTGTAATTCCAGCGGGGCAAGGGCTTTTGCTCCTGTGGAACATACTCCATATTCATTTACAAGCTTGATTGGTCTGTGGTCACTACCTGCTAATTGGTCCAGCACATGGCGATCAAATTTGTGGATGTCTCCTGTGCAGAAAGCTAAGTCTGGAGTAGAAGTGGTAAGCCATCTTCTGGAGTAGAAGCTCAATGTGTCATCCGCTTTGTTGAGTAGATGCTGATTTGAGTCTATTTCCCAGTCCTCCAATTCATCTCCTCTTTTGTCAGTATCTGGGTATCCCCATCTTTCTGAACGGCTATTAAAGTCTCCGACAATAATGCAGTTTGTGTCAGTTATTTTCATGTTTGAGAGTGTAAGGTCCTTATCTGCTGGGCTATACAGATTGTAGATTCTTATTTTCACATCCTTTATCATTATATCAACACCTATAATTTCCGTTTGGTTGTCAGAGATCACAGATACTTCGCTGCAAGGTATTGTATTTTGTGTAAGTATTAGAACTCCTCCTTTGTGTCCTTCACGGTCGAAATGTGTGGCTTGATATCCTCTGACTGAGAATTTGTGATTGGCGTTGAGGTGTGTCTCTTGAATGCATGCCACATCTATTCTATCTTTATGAAGACGCTGTGTTAGGGAGTCTTTCTTCTTGTAAACTCCTTCGGCATTCCACTGTAGTATGTTGAGTGTCCGGGGTATTTGGTCAATAGCTCTTAACCTACTCCTCTGTGCCTTGACTCCACAGCACAGGGGAAGGTGACCACCAGTAGTCATGGGTGGACCCCCTCGAGGCAGGGGGCCCGGCACTATCGCCGCCTGATGGGACTTCACGGGATTAGCACCATAACGATTAATTTTGATTTGTGACATCATGAATTAAGTTACGTTGCACTGCTTTGTCAAGCCTGTGGCTCAGTACATCCGATTTCGACAAGCATTTATTCGGGATGCTTTCCCTAGCCTTTGACTGTCCCAAGTCTACCTACAAGGCAGCAGGTTTTACGTTGCACTGCTTTGTCAAGCCTGTGGCTCAGTACATCCGATTTCGACAAGCATGTATTCGGGGTGCTTTCCCTAGCCTTTGACTGTCCCCAGTCTACCTACAAGGCAGCAGGTTTGTGTGTCTCTTCGTCTGGTCCCTTTCCCTTGACCTGTCCGACATGGGTGGCCCTACCAGTAGCTGTGCTACCGTCGGCATAGCTCTTGGGGTCATTGGGACGCACAAGCCCCTCTACCTCGTCACGGTGGACACACAGCAGAGGGGGTAAGGGGTTCAACCCTTACACTGGACAGTTTGACTAAAATGTTATGTCCTTGACTTGGGGCTGTAAATTACAAGTACCTCTGAAGTCAGAGTGGATTCACCTGATGGTGAGGGACACTGTTAATAGGGAAAGCTAATCCTCACACAAAATTAAGTCCAGCACTACTAGAAGTAGTATGTATGGACTGCACCTGAGTTCAAAGCGAGCGAGCGCCAAAAAATAAAAATGACATAATTCAGGAGGTATCTCTCCAGAATCATAAATTCGGTTCAGCAGACTGGTGACCTGGTCTATTTCATATTTTTCTAAGGCATTGATAATTTCTACTGTGATGTTATCTGTGCCTGGGGTCCTCCCAGTTTTCATATGGTTAAGTGCATTCTTAACTTCCATCTTCAAAACTGGTGGTTCTTCATTATTATATTTAATATCATGCTGTTAATTTCTTGTATCATCATAAAGGTCTTTCACATAATCTGACCATGCTGCAGACAGCAGATAACATACTCCAAGATGTCCCAAATACGACATATCTAGGCAAAACCTTCTGGTTTACAGAAACAGCAATGGAAGATAAACTCTACGGACCACTGAGTGAACTAGAAAAGACAGCAACGTTTATACAAGAGACAGCACTGCAGATATAGACAATAAATTTCAAGCAAATGAAATAAGTTAGGGAATCCAGATACTGACAAAAATGGGATAAAGTGGTGGTAGTCTCAATACTGAAGAGCAAAACACTGCAGAACTAGCAGACCTAAGTGCAGCACTCTACAAAATATGTCAGAAATTCAAATGGGTTGTAAGACAATGGATCCCAGCTTAGCAAGTGAGTGGAATACTACCTCAGACTGATACCAACATAACCTACAAGGCCAAGAAGCTTATAAGAAGCAGCTACAAAACTAAGTTCGAAGCAGAGTGTCTATGTCATCAGAAAAGGTGATGCATTTACCATCTATACAGAAGTGAGCAATGAGCAATCAGGAACTACCAGACTGAGATACCATCTATTCAATAACCTACAGGCAGGAGCTACTGATGAATCAACTGTAGAAATGATAGAATTTAAAGAAACACTTTACTTAGCCTTTGATGACCAAGAAAAGGCACCTGATAGAGTAGATAGAAACAAGCTATGGGAAATCTTTAAACAATATGGAGTAAGAACATATCTAACAAACTTATGTAGAAGCCTATACAACAACTGTGAATGCATAGTGAGAACAAATGGAGGACACTCAGAAACATTACCCATAAGATCCGGAATACAATAAGATTGTGTCCTGTCCCCTCTCTCGTTCATAACCTATATAGACAACATATGTAAAGAAACCAGCCAAGCAAAGACCGCAAGAACACCACATGAAGAATAGAACACAGAAGAGAGAACCAGCGGCAAATTACACCATTAAAGAACTCCTATTTGTGGATGATCAAGCATTAATAGCAAAATCAACAGTACAGTTACAAGACCACATGAATAGTCTAAATGAAGTGTGTAAAAGGAACATAACATGAAAATTAGCATAAGTAAAACAGAGGTAATGACTATAACCAAAGAAGAAAAAATAACAAAGATTCATCTAAAAGAACACCCCCTGAAACAAGTAAAGAACTTCAAGTACATAGCCCGGGAAGGTTAACCCGGTCAACAAATGCCCGCAGAAGTCGGATGTGTCGGCCTAACGGCGCAAGAACGCAGCTCTGCTGTAAACAGGCACAACGCAATCACATCCGGGAAAAAAAACTCCGGATGAACGAAGAAGAAGAAGTACATAGGAAGTATAATATCCTCAAATGGCAAATTAGAAGATGAGATCGAAAATAGATGCAATAAGTCATTGGACATGTGGCACTAATACTAAAGAACAAACACATATCAATAGTTACTAAGAAAGCACTCTATAACACAATCTTCCTGACAATTCTATGCTACCAATGCCAAACCTGGACAATGACAGAAAAAGAGAAAAGACAAATCACAACAACAGAAATGAGATTCCTCAGAAGAATACTCCTCCCCTGATGTGTCTCCACCTTGCCGAGGTGGGGGAGCTTGCGTGTCCCATCGACCCCATGTGGTTGCCGATGGATGAAAAACTACATATCGGACAGCATATGGGATAGGGACCAGACTAAGAGAGACACAACCTGCTGCTCTGCAGGTAGGCTGAGGATAGCAGTCAAAATTTAAGCTCCGGCGCACGAAGCACAAATCTTGGTCCAGATACCTACACAAACGCCTCCACCGATAAATGGAGGTGAGATACTGGGCACGCTACATGCCCAGTTCAAATACTTGCCCGAAGGTTCTCAGCTGGGGGATTTGAGGGATCCCCGGATGAGAGGGCCTGGCCGTTTATCGCTCACTGCTGTACGGAGGTAAGGTGCTGAGCCAGCAGCACATGTAGCCTACCTCGTGAGCGAGTACTAAAAGGTGGAAAAACACCTCGGTCGCACGTTCCGATGAAAGTGTTTAACCGTACTCATGGAGTGAGTGTAGTCAAAGGTGGAAAATTGTCTTGGTGACACGAAATGGAACCCTGGCTTGCGAATCCATTATGTGGCAGACCAAAGGAAAAGCTTGCTGTGTGGAAGTCGAAAAAAGAGTCTAACTTCTAACTTATCTCGAACCAGAGGAAGGCTAACCTCATTAAAAAATGCCCGCCGGGAGTGTCGTCCTACGGGTGGCAAACTAAAAATTGACACTACGCAATTATGTCAGAGTGAAATGTCTCGTCCGAATGTCTCTCGTGCTAGGAACAGCTCTGACTACCTAGTTTCCGAATGCCGCTCTTGTTTGGAACAGCTCTGACTAGGTAGTTTTCCGAATGTCTGTCGTGCCTGGAACAGCTCTGACGGGCGCAATGACAAGCACATGTCCGAAAACTCGCTGATTGGATGCCGTCTGCAAACCTGGCTGGTTTGTGCGGGAATGGCCTGGGGCAAATGAAATGACCAATATATTGAAGTGAGGAGTTAAAGCAGCCATGAGCAGGACGTGACGATTTCCCTCGGTGAGCCCAGAACCAGGGCACTATGTGTCGGCCCTGCAACTATGGAAGCAACCTTGGATGGCGGAAAATGCTATGGACTGTCCCTGCCTTCCTTTGAGGGATGACCGTTGCCTTCGACCGTTCCAACTTGGCCAGCTGGGTTGTAGATAGCACCACAAAAGTGAGAGTCTCCCAGGAATGCTACCTGGTCAAAAAAGCACGCTGTAGCCGGATGTGTTGGCCCAAGGGCGCATAACAGACACACCGCAATCACATCTGAAAAAACACTCCGGATGAACGAAAAGAAGAAGAGAAGAATACTCAATGTAAAAGAAATGAAGAAATCAGGACTAAAGTGGGGGTTATAACAGCACTAGATTTTATCAGAAGACAGCAAGTTAAATGGTTTGGCCATGTAACTAGATTGCCAACTAACAGTATACCACAACAAGCAATGATGTACAGACCAAATGGAGGCAGAAGAAGAGGTCCGCCATGTAAATGATGGACAGAGGGAATAACGGAGTCCATGGGAATCTAGATACATAAAGCCCATAAACGGGCACTCTAACGCTGTTTATGCTTCACCTCGACACCACAAAGTACAAGAGGAACAAGATGAAATGAGAATGATAGAATAAATCACAGCTATAGTATGTTCCGATTTGAATGCCTTCATTCACGATCAATTATTTTGAAAACTGTCTGTTGCATCGTTATGAAATTTTTCCAGCCGTCTTATATTTACCCCTACCCAAGGAATATGTCTTTGATAGGTCCAAAAACAACTTAAATCATTGAAAGCAGCGACATTCCTTTGATGTTTTGCTGAACAACTAGTGATTTCTCGCTAAAAAAGTTATGTTTACGGTAATGGGGACCTGCAAATTCAGATGACACATAAAGGCGTATCCGGATTTGTATGGGAGTGGGTGCAATGAAAAAAGTAGCTTACAATCGACAGGGTCGGCTGCATTGCACCGGGTTTTATCCCATATGGCTCAGTTTCTTTCTGCAGCGCGGAAAGCGTCGCACAAAGCACGAACTCCGTAGCTCCCGCGACGACCCTTGGGAGTCTCCAAAAAATAAAATGAACTCTTGAAATGAAGGACGCGGCCCGGAATCGAACATACAACCTTCAGAGCCCGAGTCAGACGGCTTGACCACTTCACCATGGAGAATCCCGAGAGGGGTGCAATGTGTAATATTATTAAAGACAGAGAATTTACAGAGGCACGGGGTAAATAATTTGTAAATTAACAGGAAAGTAGAAGGAATATATTTCTTACCTTATTTTTCATTTCCTTCTTGTTTCTTCAGCTGCTGGTTAATAAAGTGTACACAAGTATTCATGTTAGCTTTTTATATTGAGTTCGTGAAAGTTTCCAAATAGCTGTGCGTTAATGTGCGTATGGAGTGACCAGAAATGATACCGCAATTTAGTCATCATGTGTCCATTTTTAAGGATCTGTACAGCTGTCTGTGTAGTTTGTTCACACATACACATGGGTGACAGACCCGCTTTGAGTCTTCGTGAAAGACTGTCTACTCTGCTGTTTACCATTCAGAGACGGAACATGATTACTTGTTTTTAGGGCTATACCGGATTTATGAAGTGAGATCCGGCCGGAGCCGGATTTACAAATAAAAAAAAAATAACGTACTACATCACTTGACTTAAGCATATGTCCGAACCGAAAACTCGCTGAGTGGATACCGTCTGCAGACTGGCCTGGTTTGTGCGGGAGCGGACCGTGGTGAAGAAACGCCCAATATATTGAAGTGAGGATTTGAAGCAGCCATTAGCAGGACGTGACGATTCCCTCGGTGAGCCCAGCACCAGGGCGCTATGTGTCGGCCCTGCAACTATGGAAGCAACCTTGGATGGCGGAAAATGCTATGGACTGTCCCTACCTTCCTTTGAGGGATGACCGTTGTCTTCGACCATTCCAACTTGGCCAGCTGGGTTGTAGATGGCACCACAAAAGTGAGAGTCTCCCAGGAATGCTACCTGGTCAAAAAAGCACGCTATCGTCGGATGTGTTGGCCTACGGGTTTCGGCCCAAGGGCGCGTAACAGACACACCGCAATCACATCTGAAAAAATACTCCGGATGAACGCAAAGAAGAGAAGAAGATATTGAGGCAAAAAAAGAAAACACACACACTAGGTAGGTAGGTAGGTAGGTAGGTCGGTCGGTCGGTCGCTAGATAGATAGATAGATGGATGGATGGATGGATGGATGGATGGATGGATGGATGGAAAGAAATCAAATCAAATCAAATTAAATCAACTTTATTAGGGTCACAAATTGGGCACGCAGGCCCGTCTTACATTCGGCCCTTCCAATCACTCGTCTTTGGTTCATCAAGAGCATTATACATTTACATAGGAAGAAAAATAAACATTGTGAAATGAATGTTGTAAACATAAACAAGGCTAATTACCATGTTATGAGGCCCATCTCCCACCTATCCATACATCACCCCACCCACACAAACCCCCACCTACCCACACACACGCACACCAAGGGACACATACATACCCCACCAACCGACCCATCCCCCTCCCGCACATCCCCCACCCACACCCACTGCCCTCACCTGATCCCCCAACCAAAACACACTTGCCACCCACAGACATTCCCCCACCAACCCACACATCCCACGCCCATCCACATACACATCCTAACCCACACATCCTCTCCCCACCCACACCTCAAACCACCCCAATAGACAGACAGACAGACAGATAGATCCCCGCCAGAAGCCGGGCCTTGTCAGCTAGTTTATTTATATAATCACGTTTCATGAAAGAACCCCCATTTGGAGACACCTCTGAATCTTCTCGCTGTTTGTTTCAAAACGGAAATCACGTGAAAATTTAAAAAAATGCAGGGACGTGTCTTGGTGAAGCTGTAATACTGTTAAAATGATGGATGTAATCTCTAAGTCGTAATTTATATACCGCATACAAACAAACTTTGAAATCTGCTGTAAAATCTCCAGAACAAAAAATTTTTTGTTGGGTGGACATAATGATAAGGTTATATACTAAATCTCATCATTTTCCCTCAGTTGGTTACTGAGATATTGAATTTTATATTGAGGCAACAACAACAAAACACACTATAGACATTTGTTGCAAAAGGTGCCCAATATACTAAGCATAAGAACAAAGCTTTTCTACAAACCCTAAGGAGATACATATCAACAACCTTAAGTTCAATGCTACTTTCATTCAGTATACAGTATTCAGGTTGCCATCTGAAGCTGAAAAGAAGAAGGAGAGGAAGAAGAAAATGAAGAAGAGGGGAAAAAAAGAAAAGGGAAGACCAGAGAAAGAAGAGATCATAGAAAACAAGAAAGAAGAAGAAAAAAAAAGATAAGGAGGATGAGAAAGAAGAGGAAGGAGAAAGAAGAAAAAGGAGGAATGAGAAAGAAGAAAAAGGAGGAATAAGAAAAAGAAGAAAGTAGAAAAAGAAGAAAGAAGAAGAACAATGAGTGAGATTGAAAGCTTGGGAACATGGTGTGAGCTTGCATAAAGAGCAAAGATGAGTACCACTGTTTAAACAAGACTGAAAGCTTGATCAGGGTGGCATGGACTTTTCTGAATACTGTGGTGTCAGAAGTCTGGGTAGCCTTACCACACACCTCTTTTGTGAGGGCAGCACTAGGCTGAGACTACAGTCTGCTCTTACAGCATGGAGACAAGGACAGCAGTAACTGACATGTAAATATCATACATTAGCAACGCATCTTGAGTAGGTATCAATGAAATATCACTGCTATGCCAACAATGTAATTATACTTTCTTGTTTGTTGCCAGCATTGCAGTGTTGTTTGCTTCAAGTTATTAGTATGACACTCTACTTGCTGTGACTGTGTTTATTGCCAGCATTACAGTGTTGTTTGCTTCAAGTTATTAGTATGATACCCTACTTGCTGTGACTGTGTTTGTTGCCAGCATTGCAGTGTTGTTTGCTTCAAGTTATTAGTACGACACTCTACTTGCTGTGACTGTGTTTGTTGCCAGCATTGCAGTGTTGTTTGCTTCAAGTTATTAGTATGACACTCTACTTGCTGTGACTGTGTTTATTGCCATCATTACAGTGTTGTTTGCTTCAAGTTATTAGTATGACACTCTACTTGCTGTGACTGTGTTTGTTGCCAGCATTACAGTGTTGTTTGCTTCAAGTTATTAGTATGACACTCTACTTGCTGTGACTGTGTTTGTTGCCAGCATTACAGTGTTGTTTGCTTCAAGTTATTAGTATGACACTCTACTTGCTGTGACTGTGTTTGTTGCCAGCATTACAGTGTTGTTTGCTTCAAGTTATTAGTATGACACTCTACTTGCTGTGACTGTGTTTGTTGCCAGCATTACAGTGTTGTTTGCTTCAAGTTATTAGTATGACACTCTACTTGCTGTGACTGTGTTTGTTGCCAGCATTGCAGTGTTGTTTGCTTCAAGTTATTAGTATGACACTCTACTTGCTGTGACTGTGTTTGTTGCCAGCATTACAGTGTTGTTTGCTTCAAGTTATTAGTATGACACTCTACTTGCTGTGACTGTGTTTATTGCCAGCATTACAGTGTTGTTTGCTTCAAGTTATTAGTATGACACTCTACTTGCTGTGACTGTGTTTGTTGCCAGCATTACAGTGTTGTTTGCTTCAAGTTATTAGTATGACACTCTACTTGCTGTGACTGTGTTTGTTGCCAGCATTGCAGTGTTGTTTGCTTCAAGTTATTAGTATGACACTCTACTTGCTGTGACTGTGTTTGTTGCCAGCATTACAGTGTTGTTTGCTTCAAGTTATTAGTACGACACTCTACTTGCTGTGACTGTGTTTGTTGCCAGCATTACAGTGTTGTTTGCTTCAAGTTATTAGTATGACACCCTACTATGTTGTGACTGTGTTTGTTGCCAGCATTACAGTGTTGTTTGCTTCAAGTTATTAGTATGACACTCTACTTGCTGTGACTGTGTTTATTGCCAGCATTACAGTGTTGTTTGCTTCAAGTTATTAGTATGACACTCTACTTGCTGTGACTGTGTTTGTTGCCAGCATTGCAGTGTTGTTTGCTTCAAGTTATTAGTATGACACTCTACTTGCTGTGACTGTGTTTGTTGCCAGCATTACAGTGTTGTTTGCTTCAAGTTATTAGTATGACACTCTACTTGCTGTGACTGTGTTTATTGCCAGCATTACAGTGTTGTTTGCTTCAAGTTATTAGTATGACACTCTACTTGCTGTGACTGTGTTTGTTGCCAGCATTACAGTGTTGTTTGCTTCAAGTTATTAGTACGACACTCTACTTGCTGTGACTGTGTTTGTTGCCAGCATTACAGTGTTGTTTGCTTCAAGTTATTAGTATGACACTCTACTTGCTGTGACTGTGTTTGTTGCCAGCATTACAGTGTTGTTTGCTTCAAGTTATTAGTATGACACTCTACTTGCTGTGACTGTGTTTATTGCCAGCATTACAGTGTTGTTTGCTTCAAGTTATTAGTATGATACCCTACTTGCTGTGACTGTGTTTGTTGCCAGCATTGCAGTGTTGTTTGCTTCAAGTTATTAGTACGACACTCTACTTGCTGTGACTGTGTTTGTTGCCAGCATTACAGTGTTGTTTGCTTCAAGTTATTAGTATGACACTCTACTTGCTGTGACTGTGTTTATTGCCATCATTACAGTGTTGTTTGCTTCAAGTTATTAGTATGACACCCTACTTGCTGTGACTGTGTTTGTTGCCAGCATTACAGTGTTGTTTGCTTCAAGTTATTAGTATGACACTCTACTTGCTGTGACTGTGTTTGTTGCCAGCATTGCAGTGTTGTTTGCTTCAAGTTATTAGTATGACACTCTACTTGCTGTGACTGTGTTTGTTGCCAGCATTACAGTGTTGCTTGCTTCAAGTTATTAGTATGACACTCTACTTGCTGTGACTGTGTTTGTTGCCATCATTACAGTGTTGTTTGCTTCAAGTTATTAGTATGACACTCTACTTGCTGTGACTGTGTTTGTTGCCAGCATTACAGTGTTGTTTGCTTCAAGTTATTAGTATGACACTCTACTTGCTGTGACTGTGTTTGTTGCCAGCATTGCAGTGTTGTTTGCTTCAAGTTATTAGTATGACACTCTACTTGCTGTGACTGTGTTTGTTGCCAGCATTGCAGTGTTGTTTGCTTCAAGTTATTAGTATGACACTCTACTTGCTGTGACTGTGTTTGTTGCCAGCATTACAGTGTTGTTTGCTTCAAGTTATTAGTATGACACTCTACTTGCTGTGACTGTGTTTGTTGCCAGCATTGCAGTGTTGTTTGCTTCAAGTTATTAGTATGACACTCTACTTGCTGTGACTGTGTTTGTTGCCAGCATTGCAGTGTTGTTTGCTTCAAGTTATTAGTATGACACTCTACTTGCTGTGACTGTGTTTATTGCCAGCATTGCAGTGTTGTTTGCTTCAAGTTATTAGTATGACACTCTACTTGCTGTGACTGTGTTTGTAGCCAGCATTACAGTGTTGTTTGCTTCAAGTTATTAGTATGACACTCTACTTGCTGTGACTGTGTTTATTGCCAGCATTGCAGTGTTGTTTGCTTCAAGTTATTAGTATGACACTCTACTTGCTGTGACTGTGTTTGTTGCCAGCATTACAGTGTTGTTTGCTTCAAGTTATTAGTATGACACCCTACTTGCTGTGACTGTGTTTGTTGCCAGCATTACAGTGTTGTTTGCTTCAAGTTATTAGTATGACACTCTACTTGCTGTGACTGTGTTTGTTGCCAGCATTACAGTGTTGTTTGCTTCAAGTTATTAGTATGACACTCTACTTGCTGTGACTGTGTTTGTTGCCAGCATTACAGTGTTGTTTGCTTCAAGTTATTAGTATGACACCCTACTTGCTGTGACTGTGTTTGTTGCCAGCATTACAGTGTTGTTTGCTTCAAGTTATTAGTATGACACCCTACTTGCTGTGACTGTGTTTGTTGCCAGCATTACAGTGTTGTTTGCTTCAAGTTATTAGTATGACACTCTACTTGCTGTGACTGTGTTTATTGCCAGCATTACAGTGTTGTTTGCTTCAAGTTATTAGTATGACACTCTACTTGCTGTGACTGTGTTTGTTGCCAGCATTGCAGTGTTGTTTGCTTCAAGTTATTAGTATGACACCCTACTATGTTGTGACTGTGTGTTTTAGTCAAGCTTGTTCTGCAGTTTCCCCTAGATCTCTATATCACCTCAATGTTGCATGTGCCCTGCGGTACATGTCAAACAATGACGCAGTGTGTACTTAATAGCATACCAATAAAATTGAAACATATTTTGGTTTAATTGTTAGGGGTTAAAATATATAACAGATTTTGCTGAAATATCCAGATCTATTACACATTAAAGACTCATGACTTTTTTTGTTCTAAATAATCATTAATAAAACGATTATTAATAGATACACACACAGATATATTCTTACCTTCGTAGTACTTTTCCCCAGGCAAGTTTCCATCACATCTTGAGTTTCTGTATAATCTTCCATCTTCTGACAGCCAGCCAACTGAAGGAGTCAGCTTACCAGGAAATCCATCCAATGGAAAGTCTTTCCTAGCTACTCCAACTCCAACAGCTGAATTTTTACCTTGGGAATAAATAATGAAATGCCAATGCAAATATTCTAATATAGCCGTTTGTGAGACACAGATACATTAATAATAAACAAAAACACTTTGCATTTAAAATAAAGCAGCTTGCTTAGATTTAGAAAGAAATACTAATTCATGGAATGGCCAAATATGCATTCAAGAACAGGAAAAAGATATTGACGTCTAAAGAGACAAACAGTATCATGTGGTGTGGTAACTTCGGTCACAGGCATGGGAGAAAGTTAAAGCCACTGTGATGCATGTAAAGTGATACCCTGTACCAGATCTCGGGCGCCAGTGAGCTCTGTTCTGCTTTTACATAATCCATTGCAAGACGTCTGTATAGCCTAAAATATTTTACTTGACTTTCAGTAATGTTTTATTCTGTGTTAATTTCTATAAAACTGTTAGTTTTAGCATGAGATTCCACTTATTCTTCCATATAACCACATTTCAAAATGAGTGCTTCCAGGATAAACAAGAGACAGTGGCAGTAGCTCTTGACCTTGGTAGTGAAGGCTGGTAGGGGACTTAAAGCACTGAGGGCAAAGGCAGAAACCAGGCTAGAGCACAGGATGCTTTACAGACTCTTTCAGCAGTTAATAATTTCTGACATTATGGTTTGGGGCTGCTGACAGTATCAAAGAGCCAGCTTGAAAGGTTGGAGCGCATACAGAATGTGAGCATGCGGGTGATCCTGGGGTGCACAAAGGACACACCAATTATATGCATGAGGCACATAGACATAGGGTTCTCCAAACAAAATGGTACCTGAGAGTTGCTGCAGAAAGGGATCACCCCTGCATGAAGCCATGGATGTGTTAAAGGGTCATAGACTAAGACGAAGCAGGTCCTGAATGGCTCAGGCAGAAATATCTCTACGTTAGGTGTGTGATCTAGAGACCATCAATCGTGAAAAAGAGTGGGTTGAAGTACCGGAAGACATGACGAACTGTCACAATGTAATAGTAACAATGGGTCATGAGTGCAGAGAATGGGCTGCAGGCCGCACAGAGTTTGAGGTGCAACAACTGATCCAGAGTAACACACATCAAGGTGATATAGTGATCTACACTGATTGGTCAGTGGTGAGAAACAGACGTAGCTGGGGTTTCATTGCGAAGGTCAATGGATGATTCTTAAAGAGGAGAGTCTTGGCATATTAGGCTACGTCCTCCAGCATGAGTATGGTGGTGGAATCAGTCACAGCAGCATTCTGTTGGTTAGAGGAAACCACAGCAACAAACACTGCCTTCATCACGGACTCAAGGAGTATGCTTGATAAGGTGGAGAAAGGAATGTTTCATGTGGAATGGCTCAGCTTGCTTTAGAGGTAACAGATTGTGAGAATTGTATGGGTTTTTGCCCTGGCCATGCAGGAGTGTGGGGGGGGGGGGAATGAACAAGCTGATAGGCTGGCAGGGAATGTACCTCTTGGTGGTTGATTAAATATGGACAATGGGGAGGTGGCTGTGGGACGAGGTGGAGAAGGTGGGGGAACAGATTGAGAACCCATTTGTGGAAAGGATGAGATTGGGGGTGGGACGGGATTGGCAAGGGTTCTGGTAGAATCTCAAAACTGAGAGGGAAGGCCAGGAGAACTTTCAATCAGATAGAGTTGGGAACAATTAGTAGTGTGACTCTTCACTGGCTGTTGAATGAGGGGACGGAGTGCGTATGGGAATGTCTTGAGTTTAGTGATGTTAGTTCTTAGCTCAACTCAGCTTCATTCATCAAAAGTCAATTTTATTTTCCTTCTCCTCAGTTGTTCATTGTTCATGTTTCTGCACTGTGGATTAATAAAGAATATGTAACACATTATCAACTCCAATGTTGATTCCAAGTTTTGAGACCACAAAGACAAAAAGGCATAGCCAAACAATCTTTCAACAAAATGTAATAGCATCTCAAATCTAAACAATTAGACCAACTGTAACTAGTTATTAATTGTCCTAAGCATGAGAAACTATAAACTAGTTCTAGTGTCATTCCACTGACCACAAGATACCGACACATCACCCGCCAAGCACCGACTGGTCTAAAAGTATGGGGCTAGCACCATATGTCTAATGTACCTCTGGGTATGAACAAGAGTTCTCCATTGACTCAGAGTCCTGGTCTTGTCTTTGTCTGTTTGACAATTTATTAAACTGTATATAGGGAATTTTTGTTGTATATATAAACTTCATTAAACAGCAATCACAACAGTAGGCTTTTTCTTGAATGTTTTGGCCTCTTTGTCTTCTTTACAGTCTCAGGGGCTGGTCTGCCTCCTAGATGTATTTCTCCTGTTGTACATCCTGTCACTTGTTTTCCTGGGAGGAATGTGGAATCAACAAGCACATCTTCAAACTTATTATCTGTTGGGATTATTGACTGACTTCTGTCTACACTCCTCCCTTCTGTCTTCCCTTCCATATATCTATTTCTTTCACTCTCTCTGTTATTCCATCAACACATACTCCGACAACAGTTCCTTTCAACGATAAATAAAAGATTTATTAATAAAAACTATGTCTGGTGTATGTATGGACTGGGTATATGTAGTTGGTATTGTCTACTAGTGTGAATGCAAGATAGGACGGTTGACTTCGTATGTGCCGTAGTTCTTCTCGCCTCTTCTGTCGGCCAAAACACAGGACAGCACACACAGAAATGGAGTGATCTCACCCTGAATGATCTCCTCCTGCTTGAGTCTGGACTTAATCCAATTCTTGAAGAAAACAACTGTTCAATGTCTTATCACCAGAAAATAATCCGATTTGGTAAGTCACTGAAGTTCATATATTTCCCGTTTTGGACGGTATTATAATCCACCTCTGAATACACACCGCCACTATCCAACATTGTCTAGAGTTACTATGAATGTTCTACACCATGTCTATTGTTAATAAAGTTTAATGTTTCGGCACAGTGCAATTGCATGCAGTTTTAAGTATCCCTGCTTGCCACAGGTTAACGTCTTTTCCTTTTAAGGGTTTTAGTTGTATATTCGTTTGAGCATACAGTGTTCTGTATTTGACGTTAAGTTATCACTTCTTCATATTAAAACATGTCTATGTTCTTGTTGGTTCTAAGTAGGTACTTTATTTGCTCAAGTGCAGTAACCTTCATCTCTTCTCTGATTTCAATAGGGGGATTTGAACCTGTGGAGAAGATAGGTAATCTGGTGATATGAGTCTGCTTCATATAATGTTCTTATGTGAGAGTCCTTCTCTAGCCATACTGAAAAGCCTCCGAAAAACATACGGACATACGATTTCTGAGTGCACTAAAGTTTACACGACTAGATAAACGAATGCAATTTCACACGTTAAGAACAAACACCTATATCCCTATGCTACTATTACACTAAGATATTAATACCTTATATATGCACTTATGTTCCTGGAATCGAAATACACTAGCGAATAACACACTAATATCCCCTCTTCTTTAAACCATTAGGGACATGTATTTCTTTCCCAACTCAGGAGCATATCTCATTCAGCCCAGTTTGGAACACACACTAACTAGCAACCCCAGTTGCTACTATTTATATTGGGTCTCCCGTTCTTCCGTGATTGTTGGATGTCCATACATCAACAGTCGCATCTTGACGTATCCTGTACATCACAAGGCGGTGAATTCACGTAGTGATTAGTTGCTCGTTTCATTCGCTGTTACGCTGTTCCCTGAGTTTCCCCGTACGCGAATACTTCAAAGCAACTTCACTCGTTGATCGTTTTCTCCGGTCGTGTGTCCCCAGCGCGATCGTCCCGTTTCTCCGTGTCCGTTCCGATCGTCAGGCAATGACTCTGCGAACACCTGTATCCTATTTTCATATCTGTGTCGGTCAATGATCTTTTATTCGTCCTCCTCTCAGAATGAAGTACACGATTGTTAACCCTTCTCCTTCCTTGTATTTTAATATGTAAGTTATCAAGGAATCATTAAACTGCAGTTTTTTCCGTGACATAGGCCCCCTCTTAAGAGAGTTGACCGCGTCGACTCTTCATCCCTGTAGTTTTGATTCCTATGATCCTCCAACTTATTCCTCTTCCTCTGGAGTTGGATGTCTAGATAAGAAATCCTGCTCCTACATTCTCCTTACCAAGGATGTATTCCACTGTGAAGTCCTGTTGCAGCAACAACGTCCATCACATCCACCGTGCGTTGAGCTTCTGCGAAGTAGCTATTAACATCACGTGTTGATGATATGATTGGATCCTCACATGGATCAACACCTCATCCAGTAGGCGACCTCATATGCACCCTACCATACTACTCATGACTGAAACTAGTGTTGGCTCATCGCTCCTGTACGTTCAGTCGACCTCCTTTCCACTGGCGTAAGCGATGGCTCACAATACAGACGGATCGTCCCATCCTGATTGTAACACTGCTTCCATGTCCTCTTGGTTTCCCCCGGCTTTGCCTCTGGGGATGTTCCGCCTCGTCCTCGTTGGACCGAGTCGTCTTTCCCAAATCTCCTGGACTTTTGCTTCCAGGACCATCTTGGGCGATATTGTATCTGGTCAGCCAATCTTCGGTTGGAGTCCTGGGTATTTCTCGCCTTTCCCGACGTTACCCACCCCTTTCTGAACTTGGTTACTATTGAAGGTTTCCCTCTTGTCCTTTCCCTGACGTGCTGATTTCCCTCCTCCTTCGTTGGGTAAATCTGACCTATCACGTACTGTCCCATAGGCCCTCCTATGTTGTACTGGCGATCTCTGGTCTTCGTCTGGACTGGTAACCTTTGTCCCAATGGCTGCCATCACCATAAAGTGCGAAGCTTTACTCTCGGATCTCTCCTCATATTTCCTAATGAGATGTCTAGGGAGATTTTTCTGCTCTTCCCCGATCCGGATTTTGTAGATGTTCTTGGACACCACCTTTTCCACAGGATAAGGTCCTTTCCATCCTACTTGAGTATATTGGTCTCTGCTGGACTCCACACTTCCACTTTGTCTTCCACTTTAAGAGCTATTTTCCTCTTAGTCCGCTTGTTGGGTGGTGCGTTCTGGCACGCCGAACAAGACTTCAACCACCGGCGTACATCTCCGGTCATTCCTGGCCAGCAATAATGGCCGGAAATTTGCTGCAAGGTCTCTCTGACACCCATATGTCGATTCTCGCCTATGATGTGTCCACTCTGAAGAATGTGAGGACGGTGGGTCTCTGGAACCACCCACTGCTCGTGCAGGATTATCTCCCCTCCCAGCTCTCCGATAGAGTAGTCGATTCTTCAGAAAGTACTGTCCCCGTTCTGGTGGCTCAGCACTTCTTTGCAGCTTCCTGTAGCAAGGACGCAACGTAGTATCCTTCCTCTGGGCAGTATGCAATTCTCCTATCCCTGAGTTGTCGCATAGTGTCTCTGCCTCTTTTTCCTTCCCTTGAGATCCACTGACTACTGTTCCCTTGTGGGCTGGCTGTTTGGGCGTCCCCAAAAAGACATATTTCGTGCCAATGATCATGGGAAATAAGGAGTCAGATAATACAGCAGCTGGAATAATGCCCGTGACGTACCTGGATTTAATCTCCACCTTGGCGATTGGCAGCGTCATGGTAACAGCACTCCTCATTGCCGGCTGTATTTCTATGGTCTCCCCTGTAAGTTGGTCTGGGCTTACCAAGCTGGCGTCCACCACCGCTTCCCCATCCAAACCGGTATCGTAGAGACAAACAACCTGCTGGCCATTGACTTCAATCAGTTCAACCACAGGTGGTCTCTCTTGGTCCTGAGTGTCTTCCATCTCCTTGGCCGTTTCCTTGCCTTCCTCTTTTGATTCCTCGAGGTTGGTTATGCAATTGGCGTCTTCTGCCTTGCATCTGCAGTCCACAGTATTATGTGTTGTCGACTGGCAGTGATGTGCACCATGTTCCCTTCCTAGGTTTCCGTGTGTCCTTTTTGTTCCTTATCTCCTTCGCCGACCTCAGCCTTGTCTGTGATCACCGTCGTAGGAATCACTTTGCATGCTGCGAAGTAAGAACTTTTAGGTTTCGATCTGCAGTCCTTCGTGTTATGAGATGGCACTTTGCAGAATGAACACCACTTCTCGGACCACTTTCGTTTCGCTGGAGAATTCGAGGTGTTCTGGTTTCCTTCCTTCACCTTCTCTGAACTCTCCTTCTGTGTGCTTTATATAAGGTTCCACTTTTTCTCCTTCCCAGTTTTTAGGTTTCTTTTTCTCTTGTTTCTCCTGACCTTTGGTTTGAATACTGAGTTCCGCAGCCTCCCCATGTACCTCTACGAATCGTTCCGCCAGCTTATTCACAACATCAATCCGTTCCGCCCCTTGTTCTCCCAAGAAGGTTCTGAGAGGTTTCGACATTTGCTTTCGCATCTGGTCGACCACCATCATCTCTTCGAGACTCTCATAATCCCTCTTGAATTCTGCCAAGTCCATCCATTTCTGGAGATAGGATTTCAGCCTCAGACTGTAGGCGGCGAATAGTTCTCCCGGCTCTCGTCTAGACGATCTAAACTTCTTCCGATACGTTTGTGCTGTGACTTCATAATGTTTCATCAAAGCGGCTTTCAATTCCTCATACTGATTTTCATGTCCTGGTGGTAGGCGTGTGTAGACCTCGTAGCCCGAACCACGTAAGGCCTGGGATAATTTAAGAGCCCATCGGGTTCTATCCAGTCCCATAGCGACTGCCATGGCCTCGAACCGATCCAAAAACTGGTATATCTTCTCTTTACTTTCATCAAAGACCGCCAAGGGAAACTTCATGGCATGGTAACCCTGTCCAATCATGTGGGTTGCCCCAGGTGAAGATGAACTTCCTTCTGCTGCATCTATTTCACCCTTAGTTTGTGTCTTGAGTTCTAACTCTTTCAAGCGGTATTCATGTTCCATTTCTTGTCTCCTGGCAGTCTGTTCCATTTCCAGTTTCTTTGTCTCCTGGTCCCTGTCCATTCGCTTGGCCTCCTGTTCCATTTCCAGTCGCTTGGTCTCCTGTTCCATTTCCATTCGTTTGGTCTCCACCTCTATTCTTCTCAATTCCAACTCGGCCTTCCGATCTTCTCTTTCCGCTTGACGAATTTCCCTCTCTCGTTCCTGTATGTAATCAGTTAGTTCCGAACCAGCTAAACCAATTGCCTCCCCGTTGGCCCTCAGTTCGGCTGTAGTTACTTTAGGAGTTGCCATAGTTAAAGCAGGTAAGTCAGCAAGTTGAAGTACAGACACCTCAAGCAATAAAGAAGTCCTTCCTATAAACAGATAATCTACCTAGAACCTATATCATTTTCCCCTATGTATATCTAATATTATAATGTCTACAACACCACACAGTACATCACAACCACTCTCTCATCCACAAGAGGAGATATAGGATAAAGACTTATGTAGACGTGTGACCGTGTGACTAGGTATGTAATGTGTCTTACCACCTATCCACATTCACCCTGTCTGGAACTTTCTCACTGTAAAGTCACCAGCATTAATGAAATGTTTCTACCATAAATGTAATGGCACCATATATCCAATGGACGTCCTTGCATTAAAAGTCATCAATGTATACTTATATTTATTCCAATCAGTATGTCCCAACATGCAGGTACTCCGCTATGCCTGTGCCAATATGCAGGTACCCCTCTATGCATATGCCCTGTTATGCCTCCAGGTCATATGGGTATTATGTAAGTACCCCGCTCGCTCCACCAATTATGTCACTTGTTTTCCTGGGAGGAATGTGGAATCAACAAGCACATCTTCAAACTTATTATCTGTTGGGATTATTGACTGACTTCTGTCTACACTCCTCCCTTCTGTCTTCCCTTCCATATATCTATTTCTTTCACTCTCTCTGTTATTCCATCAACACATACTCCGACAACAGTTCCTTTCAACGATAAATAAAAGATTTATTAATAAAAACTATGTCTGGTGTATGTATGGACTGTGTATATGTAGTTGGTATTGTCTACTAGTGTGAATGCAAGATAGGACGGTTGACTTCGTATGTGCCGTAGTTCTTCTCGCCTCTTCTGTCGGCCAAAACACAGGACAGCACACACAGAAATGGAGTGATCTCACCCTGAATGATCTCCTCCTGCTTGAGTCTGGACTTAATCCAATTCTTGAAGAAAACAACTGTTCAATGTCTTATCACCAGAAAATAATCCGATTTGGTAAGTCACTGAAGTTCATATATTTCCCGTTTTGGACGGTATTATAATCCACCTCTGAATACACACCGCCACTATCCAACATTGTCTAGAGTTACTATGAATGTTCTACACCATGTCTATTGTGAATAATGTTTAATGTTTCGGCACAGTGCAATTGCATGCAGTTTTAAGTATCCCTGCTTGTCACAGGTTAACGTCTTTTCCTTTTAAGGGTTTTAGTTGTATATTCGTTTGAGCATACAGTGTTCTGTATTTGACGTTAAGTTATCACTTCTTCATATTAAAACATGTCTATGTTCTTGTTGGTTCTAAGTAGGTACTTTATTTGCTCAAGTGCAGTAACCTTCATCTCTTCTCTGATTTCAATAGGGGGATTTGAACCTGTGGAGAAGATAGGTAATCTGGTGATATGAGTCTGCTTCATATAATGTTCTTATGTGAGAGTCCTTCTCTAGCCATACTGAAAAGCCTCCGAAAAACATACGGACATACGATTTCTGAGTGCACTAAAGTTTACACGACTAGATAAACGAATGCAATTTCACACGTTAAGAACAAACACCTATATCCCTATGCTACTATTACACTAAGATATTAATACCTTATATATGCACTTATGCTCCTGGAATCGAAATACACTAGCGAATAACACACTAATATCCCCTCTTCTTTAAACCATTAGGGACGTGTATTTCTTTCCCAACTCAGGAGCATATCTCATTCAGCCCAGTTTGGAACACACACTAACTAGCAACCCCAGTTGCTACTATTTATATTGGGTCTCCCGTTCTTCCGTGATTGTTGGATGTCCATACATCAACAGTCGCATCTTGACGTATCCTGTACATCACAAGGCGGTGAATTCACGTAGTGATTAGTTGCTCGTTTCATTCGCTGTTACGCTGTTCCCTGAGTTTCCCCGTACGTGAATACTTCAAAGCAACTTCACTCGTTGATCGTTTTCTCCGGTCGTGTGTCCCCAGCGCGATCGTCCCGTTTCTCCGTGTCCGTTCCGATCGTCAGGCAATGACTCTGCGAACACCTGTATCCTATTTTCATATCTGTGTCGGTCAATGATCTTTTATTCGTCCTCCTCTCAGAATGAAGTACACGATTGTTAACCCTTCTCCTTCCTTGTATTTTAATATGTAAGTTATCAAGGAATCACTCAACTGCAGTTTTTTCCGTGACACATCCATACTTTGTAAGCTAGCTTCAAGACAAATATTGATCGGTGATAGCAGCATCATCCCACTATTTCATCAGTAATTGTGCTGACTTGACCACAGCCTGCCTCCAAGAAGGTGAATGTCTTGCATCTTTTGCATTGCGATCCTGTTCCTTCTCACTGCACCTTTCAACTTGCCTAGTAAAAACCAGCTTCTCTTTCTAGCAGCTTCAACAGTTGCTACGATCTAAAATAGCATTGGTGCCATTGCTGCAATATTATTTTCTTAATACCCTGTCCACAACTAGTGAAGCAGCACTTCTGCATGCACCAAGGGGAAACCAGCTCTTTTCCTTGTATGTTGCTGCTGTACTGGTGTGCTAGCTCCTTCTAATCATTGATCTTATCTTTACTGTAGAAGTCGCCCTCAACAGGTGTCTTGATCACATCTGCTGACATGGCTTGGTTGTGGTAGTGGGACTTCAGATGACATCTCTATATGTTCATGTCCACTGTAATATGAGGAGTCCTCCATTCAGCAGTTCCTACCACAATAGTGCAAATCCTTACCTGATGGCTGGTTAGGTTGGCATGAGATAGTAAGCTGTTTCATTTTTGACTTAGTTGTGAGAGTCAGATTAGGATGCCTTTTTGTGTCTTTTACCACAGTGATTTACTTCCCTGGTCACTGCAGCTGTTTCATAACCAGCATGAGGCTTTTTTTTAGCAGCCTCGTCCAGTCATTTCACTGCCAAGAACTAGTCTTTCAATTGATTTGTTTAAAGGAAAAAAAATATAGATGTTCTATCCTGCAATGTTATTAATTAATACATGGTCAATAATATTAAACTAGTCAATTTAGTTGCAGACAGCAATTTAGAAAGTGGATTTCATTAACAACTAGCATTGCTAAGAACAGATTGTTAAGCATACTTACGAAGAGACCTAATGCACACAAGAAAGTAACTGCTGCCTTCTGTTAATGGCTTTGTGAACTGGACAACATGTGTTCCTGGTCTGTCAGGTGGCAGGTGCAGTCTACAGTATTCAGGAGTGATGGTCGCCTCTATATCCTTGCTTTTGCGCAACATGAATTCTTTTACTTCTGTTTAATATTTACAAATGAAAGATTTTAGATAAAGAAAGTGAAAGTTGCTGCAAGCAATTATGTTGTAACTGCTACATCAACATGAAATGGTTCCACTATAAGAATGCACAGGTATTGGCTGACTCTAAGTGCAATCAGACAAAGATCAGGAGATAACTGACAATGCTTAGCATTATAACAAAGCATGTGCTAATTTGTCAGAGGAAAAATGCCTGTTATGTAAGTATGAGAAAATAATGTTGCACTTAGTTTTACAAATGATCTGTTGGATTTAAGAAAGCTACAAGACAATCGTTGGTTAATTATATATGCATGCATATATATATATATATATATATATATATATATATATATATATATATATATATATATATATATATATATATATATATATATGCAACAGAATTTACCCATACATTTTTAAAACATGAGAAAAATAACTATAGTGATAATACTGTCCCAGAACCCACTAGTGCAAACATGAACTCTGTCCCAAGTTTTTATGTAAACTATTTCTATCACAACCCATTGTTCTATTTATGTAAACTATATCTATCACAACCCATTGTTCTATTTATGTAAACTATTTCTATCACAACCCATTGTTCTATTTCAGTTTTTTTTTTTGGTGTGCGCTCGCTCGCTTTGAACTCAAGCTAGTCCATACACATTATTTATAGTAGTGATGGACTGAATTTTGCGTGTGGGTTAGCTTTCTTTATTAACATTGTCCCTCGCCAACAGACAAACCCACTCCAACTTCAGAGGTACTTGTAATTTACATTCTCAATCAAGGACGACAGGTCAATATTTTAGTCCAGCTGCCCAGTGTAGGGGTTGAACCCCTAACCTCGGCATCAGCACACCGGATGTTTAAGAACCCATTCGAACATGCTGACCTGCCTATTTCAGTTTGAACTGGGTGAAATTATCAACAATGGTACTACAGCCATCATCAGTACAATTAAGCATGTCCTTGCTCTCATCATGGCCTGCTGAACAGATTCTGGATCCTGTGCCAATTCTCCTGCCTCCTGCATGTTTATGCTCACGATGTCTGCAATGTTTTATGTTAATCTTCACGCAGGTTGATTCCTACAGTTTCCTCACTGTTCTTTCCAAACCACTTTAATACAGCCAGAGTACTTGCAGTTTCTGAGACTTGATACTGTTTATGAGCCGTTGTCTTTAATGTTCAGATTTTGTAGAATGTATTTGTCTTCTTCTTGGTCCACAATATTATATGGAGTTTTCTGTAACAAAAGCTTGTTACCACTCAAGTGGATATCACTTGGAAGATTCAACAGGTTTTCAGCAACAATGCCATGAATGTCACATGAATTAAGGAGTGGTACAATGACATCCCACATTGCCATATATCGGTGGAGAGTAGCCAATATAATGAACATATGACCATCATGCCGACATGTCACATGAATTAATTAAGGAATGGTACAATGACATGAAGCTAGGAGTCCATCAGGGCTGTGTGCTGTCACCTTATTTGTTTAACCTGTACGCCAAAAATATAATGAGAAATGTCAGAGATGATATAAACAGGGAGCTATATGATGCCCTAAATATCAGTGGTCATGACATACCAGAGATTCGGTATGCTGATGATACAGTTGATAGAGTATTGCTACCCACAACACAGGATAGTATAGAAAACCTAATAGCCTCAACCCAATTGAACAGTGAAAATCACAACTTATATCTTACCATACTAAAATCAAAGACAATGCATACAGATAAAACTACTATGGAGAAAGAAATATATGTTAATGGGGAAAATTGGAGGTGGTGGAGAATTTTGAATATCTTGGGTCATCGATTACCAACAACGGTGACACAATGAAAGAAATTAAATGACGACTATCAATTGCTCTTCAAAGACTAAAACAACTGAATAAATTATGGAGTAGCACAGACAGAAGTACAAAAATTAGATTTTTAAGAGCATGCATCTTTCCTATTGCAACAAACGCCTGTGAGATCTGGACACTTACTAAACAAGCTGAACAGCACATAAATGCCTTTGAATATAAATGTTATAGACGAGTTCTAAGAATATCTTGGGTAAAGAAAAGAACAAATGCATCCATACTTCAAGAGCTGAATATTGAAGAAGGTTGGCTATTAAAGACAATAAAACAAAGAAAATTGAAGTATTTTGGTCACTTGAAACGTCACAAAAGTTTGGAGAGAACAATAATAAAAGGGTATATGCCTGGGAAGAGAGGAAGAGGAAGGCTAAAGAGAAGATGGGTGCAGGATGTGGCGGATGATCTCCAGATGGGTGTATCAGATGCGGAACATCTTGCTTATGATCGAGAGGTTTTCCAGAAGGTTGTTATGGGAGCGAGGTTCTGTAAAGGACATGCTACTGAATGAATGAATGACAATGACATTAGAGATGGCCATACAGTGGCGGAGAGCAGTCAATATGATGAACATATGACCATCGTCAAGCGTGCTGGCCACTGCATTGATGCATCCACCACAAGGAGAATTTATGGAAGAAAAGAAGAATAAAATGAATCTCACAGATTAATAAGAAAAAAAAATGACAGGTGTAATACTGTAGAAGAAAGACTGTATAGTATGGCATGTCAAGCTAAAATAGTCAACTGAATATTTATGTATTACTTGTTTATATTTACCTGTTCTTCTGAGAGAAGCAAGCATTTCTTTGTTTGCTTTAATCAGTTCCTTGTGAAAGGAAATATCTAGAAGTGGTTTCAAGTCAACAGGTTGGGAATTTGATTCAACATCAACTGTCACTCTCGAAGCTGAAGACAATATAAATGTTACATGTGTGCAAATGTTTTCTTCTACAGTCTGAGCAGTGGATAAACTATATGAAACTCTCTTATTTTTTTCTTGGAAATATGATGAACAGAAATAGTATGACTGGCCACTGCCAAACAGAGCATTGTTAATATTTCATAAATTGTTAATATTTCATAAATTGTTAATATTCCATGCAGTGACACATCATTAACATCATCATCAGCATGTAGCAGATCCTGTGCAGAACACTGATCTCATCAATTCCCACACCACAGACAGACACATGATCTTTGCAGAACACTGATCTCATCACAGCCCACACCAGAGACAGACATGTGATCTTTGCAGACCACTGATCTTATTACAGCTTACACCACAGAAAGACATGTGATCTTTGCAGAACACTGATCTCACCCCATCTCACACCACAGACAGACACATGATCTTTGCAGAACATTGATCTCATCACAGCCCACACCACAGACAGACAGACACATGATCTTTCACTTGTTTCAAGCATTTTCATGTCTAGGGTGTTTTTAATATCCTGTGATTTCTGTACAGGAAGTCATGTATATATTAGAACACCTAAGATAAGGAATATCTATATCTTTACAGGACGTCATGTATATATTAGAATACCTAAGATAGGGAATATCCATTGGATCTTTTCATTAGGGCTTACTGGTTTGTTGGGAAATGAGCAGGTGGACAGAATGGCTGGATCTGCATCTCTGGGTAAGATATTGGTGCACGGTAGGGCAGATGTAGTTAGAGCCCTTTGGGATCATGTGTTTAGTGTGGAGGATACACCATCATTGCCTGTAGAGAATGGTGTGGCAGGGAGTGACCAGAAGATCTGGCTGACACTCAGTTCTCCAAAGAAAGGTCAGACGAATATATAACCAGAATACAGTTGGTACCATTAGTATTGGAACTCTTTGTTGGTTGTTGAAGATGAGGACTGGGCAACTTACGGGAATGTCCAGGGTGCTGTGATGTAATTTCTTGGCTCTACTCAGCTTTAGGAGATCATGATGATTGTCTTGGGATAAACAATACTTTCCAAGATAATTATCATAAGCTGATGAAATAACAAATTCATACTTGTATTCTAAAACATATTGACATTTGTGAAGTTTCTCCTTCCTCATGTTTCTTTCCACCTTCTTTTTCCTGTTTAATATTTGAAGTGTACTATATAATCACCATACAGGACAGCAGAAGGAAGCAATGAACATCATTTCTGCATGCCAGGAAACATCATTCTGTTATTATAACATGGAAAGATGTCAACACGAGTCTGGTGTCATGGTGTGGGTGCATGTCAACATGAAGATTTAATCGTACTGTAGAGTGCAAGTTGTAGAGAAGTGTTCATCAGTTGAAGGACAAAGTGTCACACAATTGCTGTGTACCTTTATTAGTCAGAATCAGCAGCGGGTAGAGTCCTCCCTCAGGCTGCAGTAGCATGTGCCCTGATATTACTTTCATGTCTGCTGTCACGTAACAGTAGACTAGTTGTTCTGCTTTTGGGTTGAAGTCTGGCTTGCCACAAAGTCCTGGATTATAGTGAATGCCCAGACCTATTCTATGGCTTGCTACAGAAATGATCTCTAGAGTGAAAATTAATACACATGTGTAATGTTCATTCACTTAAGAACTGACTGAAATCAAGAACTTACTAATGGCACATTGCCAATGCTGTCGGTTTCCAGTGTAAATATCAAATAATAAAAACAAACGTATAAACTAATATATATATATAACATAACAACATGACTAAGCATGTATAATTGGACATATTGAAATTTTAATTTAAAAGCAAACTAACTGAATACATTACAATTTTAATTTAAAAGCAAATTCCATTTCCATAGTTTAAAAATTTAATTTGATTAAAATATATGTTTTCTGATAGAAAATTATTACATTTTAAACAAACCTAAGTAATCAAAATGTTATTTTTGGATACTGTTAGGTCTTAGATATGGCTGAGCTATCGTATGACAGTAGACCTGCAATCTATTAGCACTGATTGTTGTGAGGAGCTCACCAAACCCGACACCCTACATTATACCAATGGCTTCGAGTGGTGGAGCACAAATGGGAGGGTACAAGCCTTATCCTGGTGTGAGGAAATGCAATCTAAAACTAAATATCAGGGCAGGACAGATCAGGCCCTAAACCTTGGTCAGCAACTGGTCTAGGATCGAAGCTCTGACAGGCGGGCAGTTAGAGCATTGCGTTGCTGATCCAACAGCTTCTCTTGTCTCTATCCAGATGTATTGGTGGTGCCTTTTCGTTGGAGTAAACTAGGCAGGCCAACATCGCAACATACATCCAAAAACCAGACTTCAAATATGGACACGACTAGAATATATATTTTCAATACTGCTATGTCTACAAACAAATGTGGTCATTCTATCAAGCTGGAAAACCCAGAAAGAGGAAGATTCTATCATGATTATGCTGAATAGACTCAGTGTAGTCAAACAATGCATTTGGCTTTAGTTAAAAGATCCTGACCATATTGACAAATGTAGACCAATATAAACAGTACTTGAAGAATTGTCATCCACATGAGGAAATATATATAATTGAATAAACAACAACTGATTACTTTCTGCCTGTACCAAAGGTTATTGATGAAACTATTTTGTCATAAAATAATAAATGTACATTTCATGAGGTTAAACACACAACAGCCCAAGGAAAAGCAGCATTTGACAAGATCTAGAATATTCTAAGCAATACATAAACTGTTAATGAACATTGCTAATGAATGTCAGAAAGATTTCTAAGAGTTATACTGAGCCAATCCTGATGTATGGAAGTGAATCAAGGACGATCAGCAGATTAGTGAGAGATGATGTGGAAGCTGCAGAGATGGGGTTTGACAGAAGAATGATGAGAACACTTAAGGACAGATAACAAGTGTAGAAAAGATGTCTTGAAAGTTATCACAAGGAGATCTGGTCATTTGTATCAGAAGAAGACAAGCACCATTCTTTGGGCATAGAAGGAGAAATCTGGAGTATGTCATGGCAATGGGAAAGTTGGAGGGGAAGAGAGATTGGTGGAGACCAAGAGAGAAGATGCTGGACAGTTTGACATTGGGGCATGGAGAAAACTGTATATAAAATGAGTGGCATTATACAAGACAGAAGGCTGTGCACAGGCATGATGAACATTGGTGTGGACTACAAGAAGAAGAGTTCCAAATAAATACTAACCATTACTGTCCAAGTCAAAGCGAATATAATCTTTGGCCAAAGATAACGCAAAAGGTGGGTTCAATGGACTGCATCCTGTTAAGGCTAATGAAGGAATAGATTGGCCAGTGGTTGTTTCATGCAAAATAACTTCAAAATGATGCCATTCTGCAAAAATTAAAGAAGGACATTGTCATTATGCAAAATTTCATGCACAGATTTTGCATATCTTTTTCTTTAGGTCTCTCTCTCTCTCTCTCTCCCCCCCCCCCCTCAGTTTGTGTGTGTGTGTGTGTGTGTGTGCGTGTGTGTGCATTGTGTATGCTGTTGATATGCCATACAAATGTCACTTGTCTGTCCCTGAAGGTTTTGATGAGTGGTCTTGTCACACCAGCAGCTCCCAGTTCCTCAGTGTTTGTTTTCTTCTCTGTCCGTCATATTCTCAACATTCTTTTCTGTTCGTCATATTCTCAACATTCTTTTCTGTCCGTCATATTCTCAACATTCTTTTCTGTCCGTCATATTCTCAACATTCTTTTCTGTCTGTCATATTCTCAACATTCTTTTCTGTCCATCATATTCTCAACATTCTTTTCTGTCTGTCATATTCTCAACATTCTTTTCTGTCTGTCATATTCTCAACATTCTTTTCTGTCCATCATATTCTCAACATTCTTCTCTTTCTGTCATATTCTCAATATTCTTCTCTTTCTGTCATATCCTCAGTATTCTTCTCTGTCCATCATATTCTCAACATTCTTCTCTTTCTGTCATATTTTCAACATTCGTCTCTGTCTGTCATATTCTCAACATTCTTCTCTGTCTGTCATATTCTCAACATCCTTCTCTGTCCATCATATTGTCAACATTTTTCTGTCTGTCTGTCATATTCTCAACATTCTTTTCTGTCCGTCATATTCTCAACATTCTTCTCTGTCCATCATATTCTCAACATTCTTCTCTGTCCATCATATTATCATTCTTCTTTGTCCATCATATTCTCAATATTCTTCTCTGTCCATCATATTATCATCCTTCTTTGTCCATCATATTCTCAACATTCTTCTCTATCTGTCATATTTTCAACATTCTTCTCTGTTCATCATATTCTCAGCATTTTTCTCTGTCTGTCATATTCTCAATATTCTTCTCTGTCCATCATATTCTCAACATTCTTCTCTGTCCATCATATTCTCAACATTCTTCTCTGTCTGTCATATTCTCAACATTCTTCTCTGTCATTTTTCAACATTCTTCTCTGTCTGTCATATTCTAAACATTCTTCTTTGACCATCATATTCTCAACATTCTTTTCTGTCCAGCATATTCTCAACATTCTTTTCTGTCCAGCATATTCTCAACATTCTTTTCTGTCCAGCATATTCTCAACATTCTTCTCTGTCTGTCATATTCTCAACATTCTTTTCTGTCCGTCATATTCTCAACATTTTTCTCTGTCATTTTCTCAACATTCTTCTCTGTCCGTCATATTCTCAACATTTTTCTCTGTCATTTTCTCAACATTCTTCTCTGTCTGTCATATTCTAAACATTCTTCTTTGACCATCATATCCTCAACATTCTTTTCTGTCCAGCATATTCTCAACATTCTTTTCTGTCCAGCATATTCTCAACATTCTTTTCTGTCCAGCATATTCTCAACATTCTTCTCTGTCTGTCATATTCTCAACATTCCTTTCTGTCCGTCATATTCTCAACATTTTTCTCTGTCATTTTCTCAACATTATTCTCTGTCCGTCATATTATCAACATTTTTCTCTGTCATTTTCTCAACATTCTTCTCTGTCTGTCATATTCTAAACATTCTTCTTTGACCATCATATTCTCAACATTCTTCTCATGATATTGTTCATTTTTGTAAATGATTTCATGGAAATAGCAATTCTTGTATATCTCTGTGTCACATCTTCCATCAACTGTCATTATTGCAATTATTTTAGCATTAGTCAGATGTCACTATAGCAATTCTTGTTTATCTCTGTGTCACATAT